>CAUYPK010115045.1:0-20699 GCA_963574355.1 Loris lydekkerianus
GATGATAGGTGTTTCAGGTTGATGTGAGCAATGACCCCGCCGCACACTACCCAGGATAACACAGTGAAAAGCTGTCTAAAATAATAAAAAAAAAAAAAAAAAAAAAAAAAAGGCTCGGCGCCTGTAGCTTAAGCAGCTAAGGCACCAGCCACATACACCAGAGCTGGCAGGTTCAAATCCAGCCCCAGCCTGCCAAACAGCAATGACAAGTACAACCAAAAAATGGCCAGGCACTGTGGTAGGTGTCTGTAGTCCCAGATACTTGGGAGGCTGAGGCAAGAGAATCGCTTAAACCCAGGAGTTGGAGGTTGCTGTGAGCCATGACACCATGGCACTCTACCCAGGGGCAACGTCTTTATTATCTGTCAAAAAAAAAAAAAAAAAAAAAAAAAAAGCACTAAGAAACTAATGAAAAATAACCCACCCTCTCCTCAGCTTTTGGTAGAGGCAGAGTTTTTTCCTACAGAGTGGTAAGATTTGTTTTCTTAAACCAAACTCCTTATGCTTTGGGTGACACCATGGAAGCAGAATAAATAGCAGGGGCTGTTTGTTTTTTACTTTTCAAGCACAGATTATTGCTCACACTAGGAAAGCAAGGGAGTGGTTTTTATCAAAGCCTGGGTACTATCTACACTGTTATTTTGCTCTTTCCTGTGGTATATAAAGTTCTATTATCATACTGGGGAAATAAAAAAATGATTAAAGGAACACCAGAGATGCTCAGAATAATCACTTTGCCATCATAGTCTGGTGGTAGATTAGTTCAATATCTTGTAAATGATCTTTTGAGAAATATTGGGCAAAAGTGCAAACTTTTCTACATACCCTGCCACACAGCTCTCTTCCTTGACTTCCTGGTTTAAATAGTCTCTCAGGGAAATGACAAACTGATGAGTGTTTACAACCACTTAGTCTCTTGGCAACATTCATTTTCAGCTCAAACTCCAAAGAGATTCCTTTTAATGTTACAATTGTTCATTTACCTAGAAGTAGTGGCAACCAAGTAAAAGTACTCAGTTCTCAGAAACTGCCAACTCCTTGAGATCCCTGTAATAATATAATGTTTGTCCTCGTGGTAAATTACAATTAAGTACCTCCTTCTCACAAAGACAAATTACAGAAGACAAAATAAAACTCTAATAAAACTGAATAGCATTACCAATAAATGGGATCAGAAGCATCCCAACAAACTGTGTTCTGTTGTGCTTCTTTTAGCTGAGTAAAGCACACCAGGTACTTTACCTTTAGTTTTTTTTGTGGGCTTTTGGTGGATACATTCTCTGCTCAGACCCAGCAGCTGCTTTAATCTTGGCCTCTGCTCTTATTTCCTATAAGACAAGTCTTTCTAGAAGCTATCTCTGTTTTTTTTTTTTTTTGTTGTTGTTGTTTGTTTGTTTGTTTTAGAACAAATCCAGTTTGTACAAGATTAAGTCTTCTCTGTCCAGTGACTATTTTGGGGTAGGGCTTAGTGCTTGTCTAAGTATGAGGAAGGAAGTAAGCCCTTCACTAGCCATTGCCCCTCTCAACCAGGGGTGAAATGGCTTTCACCTCTAGATCAGTGAGTTGGAGGATCATCAGGATTTCCATGGTATGATATCACCTTCTTTGACTGCTTTCCTCCTATTCCTTGTCTTCCAGTCCAGATTGACACAGCCTGAAAATGTGGTAGGTCTTCCTTAGGCATTACTGGTCCATCGACAATTGACATGAAAGGAAAGGCATCCATTTTTGTGTTGTCCAGGAGGCTGTTGTGTCATGGACAGCTCTAAGTCAAAGAGTAGTTAGAGGGTAGAGCTTCTGCGGGTACTTATTGGGAAAGGCTCGCATTTTTTCCCTAACAATTTCAGCAGCCTACAAAGTCTATTTGACCACAAAATATGCACAGTGAAGGCTGACCCTGCACCTCACTCAAGGGGTAAGGGAGGTGGAAACGGAAGTGACATGAGTATCATACACACACACACACACACACACACACTTGCACAGTTGTTCATAAACAGAAAACAATAAAAGGAAAGACGGGAAATACTAGAAAGATACAGAGCTCTGCATTTAAAATATAGAGTTTCAGTGCTATAATGTTTTCTTTATTGAACTACAAGTTTAAGGATTTTCACATGCCTTCCAGATCCCTATGGAGCAGCAGAATTCAGAAAGTGAAAGCTTATTAATAAAGAGTTCAGTTATCATATAAATTGTACTATGCCAAGGAATTAATAGTAATAGCATTTGCAGAATCAGTAAATGAAACCATCTTTGGCTCCTATCTTTGATCATAAGATAAAATTCCATCAAGGGCAACACCAGAACAAAATTTAAAAAACTATACAGTCTGCCTATGATTGGGAAGAGTCCATGAGATGCTACTTAGTCATAAGCACTAAATCATACTTCATATATAACTACTTAGCTAGAATATCTAAGAAGCAGTAATTTTTTCTTTTTTCTCCTTTAAAGTACTGCTTAATCTGCCTGCAAGATTCTGGCCATTCCTTTTCTCTTCCTAGGGGTATGGGGGGACCTCTTGTTTCTCTCAGTGTTGTCTACCTGTCAGGCATTTTACATGTGTTATTTCATTTATTCCTCATAACAAACAGATGAGAAAACTGAGACTCATAGAGCTTATCTGACTTATCCAATCTTACCAACCTTTGACCCTTGCTAGCTACACCTATATAATGGATAGCCCTTGCTGTTTCTGTGCTATGCTTCATTGCCTTCCAGAAGGATATATTTTTTTTTTTTGTCTTTGATGATGTATGATGCCATTTACATCCATGCCCTGTCATTCCCCATGGCTCTCATCAAAAAGAAGTTAAGATGAATACTCTTGGGCAGCACCTATGGCTCTGTGGATAGGGCACCAGCCCCATATACCAAGGGTGATGGGTTCGAACCTGGCCCTGGCCAAACTGCAACAAAAAAATAGCTGGGCATTGTGGCGGTCGCCTGTAGTCCCAGCTACTCGGGAGGCTGAAGCAAGAGAATCACCTAAGCCCTGAAGTTGGAGGTTGCTGTGAGCTGTGATGCTACAGCACTCTACTGAGGGTGATAAAGTGAGACTCTGTCTCTTAAAAAAAAAAAAAAAAAAAAAAAAAGATGAATCCTCTAGGTCAGGCACGGTGGCTCACACCTATAATCCTAGCACTCTGGGAGGCCGAGGTGGGGGGATTGCTTGATCTCAGGAGTTTGACACCAGCCTGACCAAGAGTGAGGCCCCATCTCTAAAAACTAGCCGGGGGTTGGGGTAGGTGCCTGTAGTCACAGCTACTAGGGAGGCTGAGGCAAGAGAATCACTTGAACCCAAGTGTTTGAGGTTGCTATGAGCTAAGATGCCACGGCATTCTACCGAGTGTAAGTAAGTGAGACTCTGTCTCCAAAAAAAAAAAAAAAAAAAAAGACAGAGATAATCCTCTGCATCTTTTAGGAATGTTCAGCAAGGGAGGAGATGGTGGTAAACACAGGGGATTGGGTCACTTTCCTCTATATTATAGAGTCTATAATATTCCTCCAGGGTGGTAAGGATGCTCTATGCCTGTTAACTGTCAGCTATACTTTCTTCCACAGGAGGACTGTTCTTAGCCTTGCCAGGCTTTCCCACATTTTCCTTCTTTTTTTTTTTTTTTTTTTTTTTTGAGACAGGGCCTCAAGCTGTTGCCCTAGGTAGAATACCGTGACATCACAGCTCACAGCAACCTCCAACTCCTGGGCTTAAGCGATTCTCCTGCCTCCACCTCCCAAGTATCTGAGACTACAGGCGCCTGCCACAACATCCGGCTATTTTTTGGTTGCAGCCATCATTGTTGTTTGGCGGTCCCGGGCGGGATTTGAACCCACCAGCTCAGGTGTATGTGGCTGGTGCCTTAGCCACTTGAGCCACAGGCGCCAAGCTCCCACATTTTCCTTCTTTAAATCCTCCCCAAGGAGATTCTAATTGGTAAATTCCTAGCGTCACTTGTTTCCTTTCCAGGATGTTTCATTGTTGATGGAATGAAAGCACAGTGTTAGATAGGACACCCACTCTTCTCTGTCTTTAGACTTGTCATTGCTTACTATGAATATAAAACTTTGTTTTTTTAAGACAGAGTCTCACTTTGTCACCTCAGCAGAGTGCTATGGCGTCACAGCTCACAGCAACCTCAAACTCTTGGGCTCAAGTAATTCTCTTGCCTCAGCCTCCGGAGTAGTTGGGACTACAGGCACCGGCCACAATGCTCAGCTATTTTTGTTGTTGTTGTTGCATTTGTCATTGTTGTTTAGCTGGCCTGGGCCAGGCTTGAAGCCGCCAGCCTCAGTGCATGTGGCTGGCACTGTAAACCACTGTGCTATGGGCAGCCAGCCCACCCAGCTATTTTTTGGTTGCAGTTGTCATTGTTGTTTAGCAGGCCTGGGCCTGGCTGGAACCCCCCAGCTTTGGTGTAAGTGGCCGGTGCCCTTCACACTGAGGTATGGCACCAAGCCTGGCTATTTTCTTTAGAGATGAGGTCTCACTCTTGTTCAGGCTGGTCTCCGACTCATGAGCTCAGGCAATCCACCCACCTCAGCCTTCCAAGTGCTAGGATTACAGGTGTGAGCCACCACACCCGGCTGAATATAAAACTTTGACTTTATTTTATATTATGAAACAGTTCAAATAGAAAGTATGAGGAATAACAAACACTCATGGATTCACCAATTAATTCTACAGAATTCTGCCATTGTGCTATAATTGCTTTAGATGAATTTTAGAAATAAAACCCTATTGATATAGTCAAAATCCCCTTACGTACTTCACAATCTTAATCCCTTCCCTCCTTAGAAGTTAACAATATATTGAATTTGGTATTTATTATTCCAAGGCATTTTTTTTTTTTTTTTTTAAGAGACAGAGTCTCTGCTTGGCTCCTGTGGCTCAAGCAGCTAAGGCACCAGCCACATACACCTGAGCTGGCGGGTTTGAATCCAGCCTGAGCCAGCCAAACAACAATGACAGCTGCAACCAAAAAAAATAGCTGGGCGTTGTGGTGGGCACCTGTAGTCCCAGCTACTTGGGAGGCAGAGGCAATAGAATCACTTGAGCCCAGGAGTTGGAGATTGCTGTGAGCTGTGATGCTAACGGCACTCTACCCAGGGCAATAGCTTGAAGCTTGGTCTAAAAAAATAAATAAATAAGAGACAGAGCCTCACTTTATTGCCCTTGGTAGAGTGCTGTGGAGTCACAGCTCATAGCAATCTCCAACTCGTGGGCTTAGGCTCCTGAGTAGCTGGGACTATAGGCACTCGCCATGATGCCCAGCTACTTTTTGTTACAGTAGTCTTTGTTGGTTAGTCGGGCCGGGCTGGGTTCGAACCCACCACCTTCGGTGTATGTGGCTGGCACCGTAACCACTGTGCTACAGGCACTGAACCTAAATGTTTTAAATTTTTACATGTAAGTGATATATCTTTCAGCAACTCACTTCCCCCCTCCCTTCAATGTAATGTGTTATGATTTATCTATCTGGGTAGTTCTAGTTCATACTTTTTTTTTTTTTTTTTTTTTTTTTTTTTGAGACAGAGTCTCACTTTGTCACCTTCTGCAGAGTGCTGTGGCATCCTACCTCACAGCAATCTCAAACTCCTGGGCTTAAGCAATTCTCTTGCCTCAGCTTCCCAAGTAGCTGGGACTACAGGTGCCTGCCACAATGCCTGGCTATTTTTAGAGATGGGATCTTGCTCTGGCTCAGGCTGGTCTCGAACCTGTGAGCTCAGGCAATCCACCCACCTCAGCTTCCCAAATGCTGGGATTACAGGCGTGAGCCACTGTGCCTGGCTAATTCATACATTTTAATCCATTTTCATATGCATAAAGTGATGAATACATTTCATTTTTCCATTCTGTTGATGGACATTTAGGCTTTTTTTTTTCTTTCTTTTTTTTCCTGTTAATTTCAGGATAGGCTGTTTTGTTTTATTTTTTTCGATGATAAACAATGCTGCCATAAACATTCTTGTTTACATGGCTGTAGTCTTTTGCTCTCAGAATGAATTCTCAGTTACTTAGACCACGTGGCAAACCCAGGTCCACCTTATCTGTTGGACTATGAGCTTTGTGTTATTCCTCATTCCCTTTTCAGTCCTATCTTCTTGATGCTTCACTATGAAATCTAGGTTATCAACATTCTCTAGTGCAAGAATATAACTAATGGGCTAAATTTGACCTTCCCAGGCCCAACAAGCATCTCTCAGGTTCTGATTGAGATTTAGATTGAGAATTCCTTGGCCTTGAAACCAGAAGAAAATGTAGCTGGAATACATTCTTTTTGGAAAGTATCTCAAGAATGGAAAAAAAAAAAAAAATTATCCAATGTACTCAATACTAGTATGCTATGAAATCAATATATAAACACCTACACATTCATAGAAATGGTAAAACATAACTACAGTCCAGAAAGTAGAAGGGAAGAGGAGAGAGAGGGGAGGGGGAAGGGAGGAGGAGGGAGGATATTTGGGGGGACCTCACCTAATGTGCATGATGCAAACTATTAAGAAAAGAATATAATCGGCTCGGTGCCTGTAGCTCAAGTGGCTCAGGCACCAGCCACATACACCTGAGCTGGTGGGTTTGAATCCAGCCCAGGCCCTCCAAACAACAATGACAATTACAACCAAAAAATAGTTGGGTGTTGTGGCGGGTGCCTGTAGTCCCAGCTACTTGGGAGGCTGAGGCAAGAGAATCCCTTAAGCCCAGGAGTTGGAGGTTGCTGTGAGCTGTGATGCCACAGCAGTCTACCCAGGGCAACAGCTTGAGGTCTGTCTCAAAAAAAAAAAAGATAAGAAAGAAAAGAAAATAATATAATTGTGATGGATGTCCTAATCAGTTTAATGTAAGCATTTCACATTGTATATCAAATCAGTACACTGAACCCCATAAATGCATAAATGTACACAGTTATGATTTAATACAAAAGTAAATTAAAAATAAAAATAAAAGACCAGTCAACTTAAAAAAAATACCACAACCATAACAAGAATATAACCTAATTAATTTTGTTAAGTTCCCAGGAAGCTCTGTTTGGGCCCCAATGAAACCTAATTATTTTATGCTAAGCTTTACGGTCAGGGCTACACATAACCAATTTGTGGTGAAGACTTCCAGCCAAAATCAGTTTTCTGGCTATGTGCTAACCAGGAAAATTCTCATCTGCTTTAGTCTTTGAAGAGACATTAGGGCTCTGGTTCTTTCACGGCACTTCATGTTGTTAATGTTTTACATGTTTCTTCTGTGGTTTTGGCAACTTCTAGGTCTCTATGATTCATCCTCTCTTTTGCCTACACTAGAAACAATAGATTATGGCCAGGTGAAGATGACGAAAGGCAAGCCAGCTAGCTAATCTGTGAATTTATATTCAGTGTCAGGCCAGAGGTAATACTTTCAGTATTGTCCCTCTGTCCTCAGGGTAACTACTGAGGTGTCTGTCTTTCACAATGGATTTATGTGCCCCTTTGGCCTTCTTTTTCAATTTAGTTTTTGTTTTCCCTGGTTTCAACATTTTATTTATTTACTTTTCCTGTTGATATCAAAATAACACATACAGCTGATTGTGGTGATGTGGCCGATAGCCCCAACTACTTGAAAGGCAGAGGCAGGAGGATCTTTTGAGCCCAGAAGTTTAAAGAAGTGTGGGCAACTAAATAGACCCTTCCCCTGTTTCAAGAAAACCCAAAATAGGGTGGTGCCCATAGCGAGGCTGGCAGGTTCAAACCTGACCTGGGCCTGCTAAAACAACAATGACAACTGCAACAACGACAACAACAAAAATAGCCAGGCATTGTGCGTTGTGGCAGGCACCTGTAGTCCCAGCATCTTGGGAGGCTAAGGCAAGAGAATCACTTAAGCCCAAGAGTTTGAGGTTGCTGTGAGCTGTGATGCCACATCACTCTACCAAGGGTGACATAGTAAGACTCTGTCTTAAAAAGGAAAAAAAAATAGAATGACACATGCTCATTAGAGATGTTTCAAATACAGCAATATTAAAAAGAAAAAATTGGGTGGTGCCTGTGGCTCAGTGGGTTGGGTGCCGTCCCCGTATACCTAGAGTGGCCGGTTCAAACCCAGCACCGGCCAAACTGGAACAAAAAGATAGCCAGGTATTGTGGCGGGTGCCTGTAGTCCCAGCTACTTGAGAGACTAAGGCAAGAGAATCGCCTAAGCCCAGAAGTTGGAGGTTGCTGTGAGCTATGTGACGCCCCGGCACTCTACCGAGGGCGATAAAGTGAGACAGAGTCTCTACAAAAAAAAAAAAAAATCATTATAAGCTTATTACTCAGAGGCATTAATATTTTGGCCTATTTCCTTCCACTTTTTTCTGTGCGTGTTTCTTATCATATTTGAGATCATACTGTATATACAGTTAGTTTGCTTTTTTTTTTTTTTGAGACAGTGTCTCAATATGTGGTCCTTGGTAGAGTACTATGGTATCACCACTCACAGCAACCTCCAACTCCTGGGCTTAAGCGATTCTCTTGCTTCAGCCTCCCAAGTAGCTGGGACTACAGGTGCCCGCCACAACGCCCAGCTATTTTTTTGTTGTAGTTGTCATTGTTGTTTGGCAGGCCCAGGCCGGGTTCGAACCCACCAGCCCCTGTGTGTGTGGCTGGCTCTGAGCCTAAGATTCTTATTTAGTATTTTCAATCATTATTTTCCCATGTTATTAGGCTCTCTATATTAGCATCATGTACTGACTCACAAAGAATGTGCATTATGCATTCTGATACATATAAAGTAATAATCTCCGGAAACATAGCAATTTCATCTTCAAGTAACAATTTTCTAGAGTTTATAAACAATCCTAATCTTTCCCCACATCCTTATTTCTTTTCTGTTACATTTCTAATAATTTTTAAAACTCTGATTGTATTGTAGAAAGTCTGTTTTTTCACTGAGTCAGTGATCTTGAAATTCAATATAGTCTAACCTCCGATTTATCTAAAATTTAACTTCTCTTGACTCTCTAGAATTTCCTTCTTCTAGGGGTGAGATAATATAATATGGATGCTTTTATCTTCAGGGAGGCAGGACAGTGATATGAGCTTCTCTCTTGACGTTCAAATAACCAAGAAAATTCTAAGGACATCTGTTGAGGGATTTCAAAGAGTGAAGAGAAGGATTAAGGTATTTAGGTTTCCAGTGCTCTCAGGTCACACTCAGGCACTGCACTGCACATGAATCTCCATAGAAACTGAAAGTCACACGTGGCCCAATTGTTTCTGGGTCCTCAGAGGAGTTCTCCCTCCTCCTTCCCCTCCCCTGAGGGCTTCATGCATAACCAAGTAGCTTTGGAGTGAAATAGATTAAGGCCTCTTTTCTAGATTGTTGTTGAGCGCTGTCATTGAAAATGCCAGCTCTCCCTTATTGTCAGGGGTTAGAAATCAGACCTCAGCAGTCAGATCATTGGGGGAAAAGCAGCAGGTATTTAAAGATTCTTTGGAGAACACCCAAACTTTGGTTTACAAAAGCCGTATCTGCCCCTTACACCTAAGTCACTTCCTGATATGGGTCTAGTTCACTGAAAGGAAATGCTGTAGGAAATTTGCTCAAATGGAAATAATAAATCATAATGATAATTTAAAATAGCAACTATGTTGGCTTGGCGCTTATAGCTCAAGCAGCTAAGGCGCCAGCCACATACACCAGAGCTGGTGGGTTCAAATCCAGCCCAGGCCTGCCAAACAACAATGACAACTACAACCAAAAAATAGCCGGGTGTTGTGGTGGGTGCCTGTAGTCTCAGCTACTTGGGAGGCTGACGCAAGAGAATTGCTTAAGCCCAGGAGTCAGAGGTTGCTGTGAGCTGTGATGCCACAGTACTCTATCCAGGGCGACAGCTTGAGGCTCTGTCTCAAAAAACAAATAAGTAAATAAAATAGCAACTATACCCTAGAATTAGTTGGAAAGTTACACTAGTTCTCACCATAAGAAGTTTACAAAAAATTCTAAAGAAAAAAATTCATAGTCATAATCAATTTAAACTTTCACATAAGCAAGTCATTTAAATAGTCTGAATATAAAAGAAGTCAGAGTGAAGTAGACTGGGCAAGCCTTAAAGGATACTGCTTAGTAATGCTTTAGATTTCCATAATTATTTGTGTCTTATTTGGAGAGAGACATAGTTTTATCACATAAGTGAGGCTCCAGAGAGGCTATAGGACTCTTGCTTCAGGGGCTTGGCATGCAAAATGTGGGAAGGAGCAGAACTATATACAACTAACAGTAAAGAGGACAGCCCTTGAGATGTGCAGACCCCTCAGTTTCTGGGCTTTGCTACCTCCCTGCCTCTAGAAATACGTGGCCTGTGCTAAAGACTTTCTCAGCTTTTAGAGCTGAGTGGCCAGGAAATTGGGGTTCATTTGGAGTCCGGGCAACTCATCCAAAGATGTCTCCATCAGAGTCACCAGTCCCTTTTATTTTAAATGCCATACCATTTGTTCTAGGCAGACCTTCTGTGGTAGGTCTGAGACAGAAAAAAAAAAAAAAAAATGGCAATTGCTGAGAATATAGCATTTGCTATTGTCAGACATGTTCTAACAGTTTTACATTTATTTACATATTTCTGCTAACAAATAACTTATGGGAAAGTACCAGGCAAGTAGGGAGGAGGAAAGGGAAAGGGAAAAGAGCAGGGGAAGAGATGAGGGGGCAAGAAAAATGCAATGCAATTCCACAATTATTTCCTAAGTGCTCATTGTGTCAGGGGATATGGTAATGCATAAAACAGAGGAGGGTATAAAGAAGAGGAGATGCAGATAGAGAAAAGGTAAGGAGGGGGACAGAAGGCAGAGGGGAGGTGAGTAAAGAAGAGGAGAAATAATTAAGACAAAAGAAAAGCAAACTGTACACAAGGAAGGCAATGGTAAGAGGAGAAACCTTTACCATGACCTTAAGTGTTGGCCGCACTGTCTGGGCTGAGGCAGAGGCTGCTTTCTCTTGGCCCCGTCTCTTACCTACTATTACCACGAGGTTGGCACAGCCTCCACACAGTTCTTCCAACAAGCCAGCTCTCACCCTGGCAATGTTTGGCCTGATGCAGCCCACAGCAAGCAGCCTACACCCTGATCTAGCCAGTGCTTTTCCCCTGCTCACAAAGGCCAACTGCCTAATGTGGCGTGTGAGGTTTTACCGTGTACTCAGAGAATCTGCCTCTTATAATTTCTTCTTCTAAGGGCCTCATTGACATAAATGTCCATTTTGAGTCTTCAAGCAATATTTGACCAAATGGCTTATTTTTATCCTACTGCCAACAGCATCATTACTTTTCTACCCAATTTTGCAGGAGTGTCCCTTTCTAACATTTGCTACCTGTTCAGATTGTCACCTCATGTCGCTTTTTTCTCTTGCTGATCCTCTCACAGCCCTCCTTGAATGGACACTTGCAGCCCCTCTGACCACCAGAGGGGACTGCCAGGGCCTTGTGTTGGTGACACTCCCACCCTCAGTTAGCCTCCTCCGCCAGCAGTTATATGGCATCAGCCATGCTTTGTCTCTGGCCTTTAGGGGGTCCCAAGAAAGGTACACTGCTGTTGCTGCCCAGCCCACGCCGTGCCCCAGACCCACCTCAGTCCTGACTTAATACAGGTAGCTTCCCAGATGCATTGAGATGCCAGGACTTGGAAGGTGGGACTCGATCTCAGCAGACACTGGCCCTGGAGACATAGTCTTACAGTCCAGAGAGGAAGGACAGTCTGAGCAAACCCCACCCTTTCACAGCCACTCAGTTCCCTTTTTTTGTTTCCTGGCTTAAACCAATGTCTTTTTTTTCTTCTTCTCAGCCACATGCTATCTGGTTCCCTGCTGCTCTCCCTATCCCTCCCCTGCAACTGTCCCCGCCCTTCATTTGCTTGGGACCCCTGGCACTGCTATCTTGAGTCCACCTCTGAAAGAACCTTTCTCAACATTACTGGAGCTAGTAAAACTCCAGCTGGGCTGGGGCTGTGTTGAGCAGACAGGTTGTCAGGCCTCCCTCATAGAGGTTAAGAGACAACATAACTAAAGGACTGTGGAGATGTTCAGTACAGGGAGAGGGGCTTATAGGAAAGAGGAGAAATGCTGGAGCTGGCAGAAACAGCACAAAGAGACTGGCCAGGAAGAATATCCTTAGTGTCTCCTGTTTTCAGAGGCAGAGGAAACTCAGGATCACACAGTTAAACTTGATAGTAAAGGATGGAGAGCCCTCACATAGGGATCCTAAAGGACAAAGCCTGGAAAAGGTAAAGACAAGATTTGCTCCTGCTGAGTCATTTTCTAAGAAAACTTTTTTTCCTTACAGATAAAAAAGTCAGAATGTAAGCCTACACAAAGACTTGTACCCTTCCCCATTTCCTGTGTAATCCCAACTACTCAGGTGGCTGAGGTGGAAGGATCTCTTGAGCTCAAGAGCTCGACGTCAACCTGGACAACACAGTAAGATCCTCTCCAATCCCCACCTTTAAAAAAAGATAAAAAGATTCAGCCTTGAGCGGCGCCTGTGGCTCAAAGGAGTAGGGCAACAGCCCCATATGCTGGAGGTGGCAGGTTCAAGCCCAGCCCCGGCAAAAAACTGCCAAAAAAAAAAAAAAAAAAAAAATCAGCCTTGCCGAGCACAGTGGCTCATGCCTACAATCCTAGCACTCTGGGAGGCAGAGGTGGGTAGATCGCCTGAGCTCAAATGTTTGAGACCAGCCTGAGCAAGAGTGAGACCCCGTCTCTAAAAAGTAGCCAAGCATTGTGCAGGCACTTTTAGTCCCAGTTACTTGGGAGGCTGCAGCAAGAAGATCCCTTGAGCCCAAGGTTGCTGTGAGCTATGACACCACGTACTCTATCGGGGGTGACCAAGTGAGACTCTGTCTCAAAAAAAAAAAAAAAAAAAAAATTCAGCCTCAAGAATTTACACTAATTTAACACATTTCTCTTTAATCCTGTAAATCAGTAAACCAGACAAAGTGTGTCACTTGAAACCTGGATGTTTCCTCAGGGGCCTCCTAGTTTATGTATTAGCTGCAATCTTCTTTCTAAGGATTCTCTTAGGAAATGCAGCCAGTATTAGCTGCAGACTATGAGGGTGGTGGAGCCCCTGACCTGCTTGCCCACCTTGACATATCATGCACTGCCATATTTCTTGCCCCAGGGTGCTGTATCCTATATTGTATAAACAGATCCCAGATAAATCTATCAGAATTTTCAAGGCAGGCTCGGCGCCTGTGGCTCAAATGGCTAAGGCGCCAGCCACATACACCTGAGCTGGTGGGTTCAAATCTAGCCCAGGCCCGCCAAACAACAATGACAGCTGCAACCAAAAAATAGCTTGGTGTTGTGGAGGGTGCCTGTAGTCCCGGCTACTTGGGAGGCTGAGGCAGGAGAATCGCTTGAACCCAGGAGTTGGAGGTTGCTATAAGCTGTGATGCCACAGCACTCTACCCAGGGTGACAGCTTGAGGCTCTGTCTCAAAAATAAAATAAAATAAAATAAAATAAATTAAAATAAAATAAAGATTTTCAAGGCAACAGAACTTTATTTTTTTGAGACAGAGTGTCATTTTGTCACCCTCAGTAGAGTGTAATGGCCTCATAGCTCACAGCAACCTCAAACTCTTGGGCTCAAGTGATTCTCTTGTCTTAGCCTCCCGAGTAGCTGGGACAACAGGAGCCCAGTACAATGCCCAGCTATTTTTAGAGACGGGGTTTCGCTCTGGCTCAGGATGGTCTTGAACCAATGAACTCAGGCAATCCACCTGCCTTGGCCTCCCAGAGTGCTAAGCCACTGTGACCGGCAGGCAATAGAACTATAAAAAAAATTTTAAAGAATTTATAGGATGGGGCAGCGCCTGTGGCTCAGGGGGTAGGGCACTGGCCCCATATACTGAGGGTGATGAGTTCGAACCTGGCCCCGGCCAAACTGCAACAAAAAATAGCCGGGTGTTGTGGCGGGCGCCTATAGTCCCAGCTACTCAGGAGGCTGAAGCAAGAGAACAGCCTAATCCCAGGAGTTGGAGGTTGCTGTGAGCTGTGATGCCACAGCACTCTACTGAGTGTGACAAAGTGAGACTCTGTCTCAAAAAAAAAAGGAAAAACATTTGTAGGATGACAGAGTGGTTGATCCTCACATCTGTACAAGGCTACAAGCATTGTATGATCTCTTTATTGACAAATTACATCCTTTCACTAGTCATCCCCAATACCTGTCCTAGTTGCCTGAGACTTGGCTATAGCCTCCTTCCCTCTCCCTTTTTTTTAGTCAGATGCCATTTATTGTCACATACCCTATCTTTTCTCAAAGTCCATGTTGGTGAGGGGACTGGAGTTGATAGGCATATCAACTTGACCGGGAGATCTGGACAAGAGAAAGGAGAACAAGGAAAAGAGGCGGGCAAACCTAGGCTCTTCTTCACCCTCTGCCCACTACTTCCATGACAACCTCCTCCATACTGACAAGTACTATACCTAACCAGTGTGAATGAATGAGTGTTACCTCAACACATTCCCAGTGTAATGTTAGGCTCCGTTCTTGGTGCCATCCTGTTCAACACTTTTATTAATGACCTTCGAGGAAGATAAGAACATAGTCTAGGGCCAGGCATGGTGGCTCATGCCTGTAATCCTAACACACTGGAAGGCCAAGGCAGGCAGATTGCTTGCACTCAGGAGTTCAAGACTGGTCTGAGAAAAAGTGAGATCCCATCTCTACTAAATAGAAAAAGTATCTAGGTGTGGTGGCGGGCGCCTACAGTCCCAGCTACTGGGGAGGCTGAGGCAGGAGGATTGCTTGAGCCCAAGAGTTTGAGGTTTCTTTGAGCTATGATGATGCCCTGGCACTCTACCCAGGGTGACAGAGTGAGACTTTGTCAAGAAAGAAAAGAAAGGAAAGACAGGGAGGAAGGAAGGAAGGAAGGAAGGAAGGAAGGAAGGAAGGAAGGAAGGAAGGCAGGCAGGCAGGCAGGCAGGCAGGCAGGCAGGCTAGCTAATCTCCAGATGGTGCAAGGCTAGATTAGATGACAGAACAGAGCAATTGGTTTCTAAAAAGATCTTGATCACCTGGTGATTTTACCAGGGCTAAAGATGATATCCCATAATCGGGCTCCATCTATGAACTTCAAATGACTCCAGGTGAAAGTGGGGTAGCAGTAGCATTTGTGAAAATGGATCTGGGGGCTGGGCGCCTGTGGCTCAAGCAGCTAAGGCGCCAGCCACATACACCTGAGCTGGTGGGTTCAAATCCAACCTGGGCCGCCAAACAACAATGACAGCTGCAACCAAAAAATAGCTGGGCATTGTGGCAGGCACCTATAGTCCCAGCTACTTGGGACGGGGAGACAGGAGAATCGCTTAAGCCCAGGAGATGGAGGTTGCTGTGAGCCACAGCACTCTAACCAGGGTGACAGCTTGAGGTTCTGTCTCAAAAAAAAAGAAAATGGATCTGGGGTTTTGTTGATAGTAATCAAGAAAAAGGTCATATCAGTTAACATAGATGCTAGAAAAGTCCAGGTAACATTAGGCTGCCTTGTATAAGTAAAACATCTAGAATCTAGATAGAAGTAAGTTAACGCACCATCTACTTGACAAGGCCAGGCCATCCCCAGAGTCCTGCATTTAGTTCTGAATGACTCATCTTAGGGGAAATTAGTGAGCAGGAGTATGTCAAAAACAGAGACCAGGATTGATGTACACAAACTTTCAGTTATAAGATGCATAAATTCTGGGGAATTTAATGTACAGCATAGTGACCATAGTTAATAATACTGTATTATTTCATTGAAATTTGATAAGAGGGCAGATTTTAAGTGCCTTCATCTTCTCCCCAAAACAATGGTAACTATGGACCAGGATGGATGGTGGATGTGTTAATTAATTTGTCAACATATACATGTATAAAATCACACATCGTATACCTTGAATATGGATACTTTTTATTGATTAAATATTTTAAGATAGAAAACAAACAAAAACAAACAACCCCCCCACAAATTCATGTAACATGAGGAATAATACCAAGAACTAAGGTTGATTAGATTATGAGGGGCCATGTTTGCTATCTTCATATTTCTTTCTTTTTCTTTCTTTTTTTTTTTTTTTTTTGTAGAGACAAGAGTCTCACTTTACTGCCCTCAGTAGAGTGCCATGATGTCACAGGACTCACAGCAACCTCCAGGTCTTAGGCTGCCGCGATTCTCTTGCCTCAGCCTCCTGAGCAGCTGGGACTACAGGCGCCCACCACAACGTCCGGCTATTTTTTTGGTTGCACTTCGGCCTGGGCTGGGTTTGAACCTGCCACCCTCGATACATGGGGCTGGCGCCCTACTCACTGAGCTATAGGTGCCACCTCTATCTTCATATTTCTATGTTACTAAGGTAAAAATCCAGGCCAGGCAAGTTGGCTCACGCCTGTAACCTGATCATTCTGGGAGGCTAAGGTGGAAGGATCACTTGTGCTCAGGTGTTTGAGGTCAGCCTGAGCAAGACCAACACCCTGTTTCTATTAAAAATAGAAAAAAAAAAAACTAGCAGAGTTTTTGTGGTGAGTACTTGTAGTCCAAGCTACTTGGAGGGAGGATTGCTAGCATCTACGGTATGTTAACTGAAGCAATTGGATCTCTTGACCCCAAGAGTTTGAGGTTGCTGTCAGCTATTGATGATGCCATTCCACTCTACCCAGGGTGACAGAGTAAGACTCTGTTTCAAAAAAAAAAAAAAAAAGAAAGAAAGAAAGAAAGAAAGAAAGAAAGAAAGAAAGAAAGAAAGAAAGAAAGAAAAGAAAAGAAATTGGGCCAGATGATGTGGTGGCTCACGCCCGAAACCCTAGCACTCTGAGAGGCTAAGGTTGGTGGATTGCCTAAGCTCACAGGTTTGAGACCAGCCTGAGCAGGAGAGAGACCTCATCTCTAAAAATAGCTGGGCATTGTGGCAGGTGCCTGTAGTTCCAGGTACTCGGGTGGCTGAGGCAAGAGAATCTCTTGAGCCCAAGAGTTAGAGGTTGCTGTGAGCTATGACGCTACAGCACTCTACCAGGGATGACAAAGTGAACTTGTTTTAAAAATAAATCCTTTAGGGTGGCGGCTGTGTCTCAGTGGGTAGGGTGCCAGCCCCATATACTGAGGGTGGTGGGTTCAAACCCGGCCCCAGCCAAACTGCAACAATAAAATAGCTGGGTGTGTGGCTGGTGCCTTTAGTCCCAGCTAGTCCTACCCCGTGGCAGGCTGAGGCAAGAGAATCACCTAAACCCAGGAGTTGGAGGTTGCTGTGAGCTGTGTGATGCCACGACACTGTACTGAGGGCGATAAAGTGAGACTCTGTCTCTAAAAAAAAAAAAAAAAAATCCTTTAGAAACTCCTCAAAGGAAGTTTGGGAGATTTCTTAAGAATCTGTAGAGAAGTCTCAGTGCCTATAGCTCAGCAGCTAGGGTGCCAGCCATGTACACCGGAGCTGGAAGGTTCGAATCCAGCCTGGGCCTGTCAAACAACAATGACAACTACAACCAAAAAATAGCTGGGCATTGTGGTGGATGCCTGTAGTCCCAGTTACTTGGGAGGCAGAGACAAGAGAATCACTTAAGCCCAAGAGTTTGAGATTGCTGTGAGCTGTGACGCTACGTCACTCTAACCAGGGAGACAGCTTGAGACCCTGTCTCAAAAAAAAAAAAAAATCTGTAGAGGAAAAAGAAATGCTATAAGACTATATAGGCTGGCAGTTTGGCAAAGAAACTTTTAGTAAATGTAGCAGTAATGTTTTCATTTTCTCATTTCCAGAGACAACCTAAAAAATAAAAGGGTGATCAGAGGGCCAACACAAGATCCATGGGTGTTCCTGGAGTGTCATGCAAGCAGGATATCCCAGGATTTCATAGTTCTTTATCCCACAATCTACTGCCACCTCTTCCCGTGTCTAGCCCAATTCTCTCTCCTCACCATCCTCTACCCTGTAGATGACCCTGCTTACCTTATGTGAAGTAGTGGTAAAGTGCAGGGCTGTGATGTTAGACTACCTAGGATCAAATTCCAATTCCATAAAATAACTACTTGTGTGACTTGGGGATAAGTGAATTTAATGCCTTTTTTGTGTCAGTTTCCTCACCTGTTAAATACTAACAATAGTACATACCTATCGGGGTTGTTGTGAGGATTAAAAGAGGTAGTTTGGACTCAGCGCCTGTTGCTCAAGTGGCTAAGGCGCCAGCCACATACAACTGAGCTGGCGGGTTCAAATCCAGCCCTGGCCTGCCAAACAATGACAGCTGCAACCAAAAAATAGCCAGGCGTTGTGGTGGGCACCTGTAGTCCCAGCTATTGGGGAGGCTGAGGCAAAAGAATTGCCTAAGCCCAGTAGTTGGAGGTTGCTGTGAGCTGTGATGCCACAGCACTCTACCCAGGGTGACAAAGTGAGACTCTGTCTCAAAAAAAAAAAAAAAAGACAATCCATTTAAATTTTTAGCCCTCTGCTTTCTTTGCTGGACTCCCTGGAAACCTAGTACATGCCTTCTACTAGGTATTCAGAGAAGTGAAGAGCTGGGTACTTTCTACCTGTTGACCTGATTATTGTTGTTGCAAGAGCTGAACAATCTCATTGCCACTTTTTAGAACCTAGAGCAGTCAACGTAACTCACTCCCTTAACAAAAGTGTTGCTTTAATCTTGATCATTCAAAGTACTTACTTAGTCTATAATTGTACATTAATTAGTATATTAGATTATTATGTATCTCTTCTAGCACAGTGCCTGACACATAATGGGTAATCAATAAACATTTGTTGCATGGACCAACTGACCATGTGACAGGTGAACTGGAGCAACCTTCAAGCCTGAACCAGCAGTTCCCTAAAAGGTGTTCTCAGTATCCTTGAGGTGGTACAGGAATGGAATGTGGAGGTGGAGGGTGTCTCCACTCGTCCCTAGTCCTGGCTTGTCTTGGAGACAGGGATACCAGAAGGTTTGCGAACACCACTGCTGTCTTCACGATATGCTGCTACGTAGCAGCGTCTGCCAAAAGTGAGGAAGTAATGAAAAACTGTAAAGCTGAGGGACGGGATAAGCGGGTGTGTGGATCTGCTCGTAGGTAGAGCCCTTCTTTAAGCGCTCGAACCCAGCTCTGAATCCAGTCCTCTCCGCCGCTGGAGGACGCTGCGCACAGAACCGTAGACTCTATGGTCGCTTCCACAGACTTCCAAGAGGAAGTGCGACCAGGCACCTCCTATATACTTCCGTTTCCCGTCCCACCTCTTTCTTTCGTTGCAGCTAGCGCTCGAGCAAACATGGTAGGATCTTGGTGCGGGAGCCGAGTAACATCCATCTTAATCTTAACCCCGCATTGGCGGTGCTCTCCCGGGATAGGTCTAGGCTCGCGTGAACTTGATGTATCAAAGCAATCCAATGTTGGCCGGCTCGATCCTGAAGGGACCGGGTTCCAGGGTCAGGAATTGAAGTGATGAGATCAGAGAGGTAGTCTTAGCTGGGGGATGTGATCTCTTCCGTCTTTGGGTTTTGACGGAGGGCCCTCTACTTGAAACATGTGGGACGGGGTCACCTTCTAGTCAGAGCTGCAAGAGCGGTGTGTGTTAGCGAGGACTCTGAGTCGGTCCTCGTGGAGTGCCTCAGCTTCAGCAGGGTTGGGTAGGGCGTTTTGCCATTGTTGTAACACTGCATGTTCTGAACGGTTTATTTACTAGGTGAACGTTCCTAAAACCCGCCGGACTTTCTGTAAGAAGTGTGGCAAGCACCAGCCCCACAAAGTGACACAGTATAAAAAGGGCAAGGATTCTCTCTATGCCCAGGGTAAGATAGTTTCTGCATAATTTGGTTTTAATGTGGGATTCATGTAATGGTATAATCAACACCCCCAGTCTTTTTTCTCCCTCTCTGGGCTCGGGTGTTAATATTTGTGTTGGGAAGCCTAAGATAAAACCAGTGAGAAGAGTTTTTCATCTGGTTCCTGTGATTTATGATCTTCAGTATACAGTAACAACACTTTTTCCCCAGGAAAGCGGCGTTATGACAGGAAGCAGAGTGGCTATGGTGGGCAGACTAAGCCGATTTTCCGGAAAAAGGTTAGTGATAATTATTATTTGACAGTGTATAATTGTGGTAAGGGCTGTGCGTTTGTCGTCTATAGTCCACACACTTTACATTATAGGTATAGCATTTGTCTCAGTGAAGTTCTCACAGTTGCCTGCAGTGACATCTATTTGGCATTGGAAATTTTTTTATCTTTTTTTTTTTTTTTTTTTTTTTTGAGACAGAGCCTGAAGCTGTCATCCTGGGTAGAATGCTGTGGCATCACAGCTCACAGCAACCTCCAACTCCTAGGCTCAAGTGATTCTCCTGCCTCTGCTTCCCAAGTAGCGCCTGCCACAACACCTGGCTATTTTTTGGTTTTAGCCCTCGTTTGGTGGGCCCGAGCTGGATTCAAACCCATCAGCTCAGGTATATGTGGCTGGTGCCTTAGCCGCTTGAGCCACAGGTGCCCAGCCTTTTTTTTGTTTGTTTGTTGTTGTTGTTTTTTTTTTAGAGCATCTACCTTTGTCTTCCTCCATAGAGTGCCTTGGCGTGATAGCTCACAGCAGCCTCAAACTCCTGGGCTCAAATGATTCTCTTGCCTCAGCTTCCCAAGTAGCTGGGGCTACAGGTGCCCACTAAAATGCCTGGCTCCGTTTTTTTTTTTTTTTTTTTTTTTTTTTGAAAGAGTCTCTGAAAGTGTCGGTGTGGGTGGGGGGGTAACAAGTGC
>CAUYPK010115050.1:0-15702 GCA_963574355.1 Loris lydekkerianus
AAGCAGATCCATCGAGCTACTTCCGCGTAGCAACGACTCAGCAAGGCCCGGCCTGAAACTGCCTCTACCTAGATATAGCCAATGTGGTACCATGCCACTGGCCCGACCCTGTCACGCACCTCTTCCCCTGCCTTCTTTCCCTGCCCCTTCTCCACAATAAAAAAATAAATAAATAAATAAATAAATAAATAAATAAAAAATAGAAAAACTAGCCAGGTGGTAGCAAGTTGTAGTTCCAGGTACTCAGGAGGCTGAAGCAAGAGAATCTCTTGAACCCAAGAGTATGAGGTTGCTGTGAGCTATGATACCATGACATTCTAACCATTCTAACATTCTAACACTCTGTCTCAAAAATTAATTAAATAAATAAATAAGACTGATATATACTACAAGACGTGTAAAACATTATGGTAAATGAAGGAAGCCAGTCACAAAGACCACACATTACAGAATTCTATTTATATTAAATGTCTGGAATAGGTGAACCTACAAAGATAGAAATTAGATTAGTGATGGTCTAGGGATGGGAGTTTCAGGAGAAACGAGAAGTGACTGCTAATAGGTATTGGATTTCTTTCCAGGGTGATAAAAATTTTCTAAAATTGATTCTTCTGATGGTTGCATAGCCCTGTGAATATACTAAGAACCACACGGTTTTACACTTAAAGTGAGTGAATTTCACGGTATGTGAATTACATCTCATCAAAGCTATTATTTTAGGGCAGCGCCTGTGGCTCAAAGGAGTAGGGCGCCGGCCCCATATGCCAGAGGCGGTGTGTTCAAACCCAGCGCCGGACAAAAAATGTAAAAAAAAAAAAAAAAAAAAAAGCTATTATTTTAAAAAATGAAAGAAAAACAAAGGCATTTTTTCAAACAAAAACTAAAAAAAATTCACTGCCAGCACATCTGCACTACAAAATATGTTACAATGTGTTTTTTCAGGAAGAAATAAAATGATACAGATGGAAATTTTTGGATCTACAGATATGAACAAAGAGAAAAATATGATAAATATCTGGCTAAACATAAAAGATACTTCTTAAAATATTGTTAAAAGGTTGATTAAGGCAAAATAAAATTGTATTGTGATATTTATAACATACATGGGAATAAAACATATGACAGCAATGTCCCATAGGCCAGGAGAGAAAGAATAGAAATATACTATTATAAGGTTTCTTTTATTTTCAAAGATTTTATTTGTTTTATTATAAGACATATAGGTAAAAACTTGCATATTTTGAAAAAGATAGAAAATGGTACTAAAATGGACATGTTTCTTTATAAGAAATGTGTTCATAAATATGCTTCGTCAAATGTTAAAGTGGTTATTTTGTTATTATAAGGTTTCTTACTTAATATATGAAATGGTGTAATATGATTTGAAGGTAGACTGTGATAATAGGTTAAAGATAAATATGGTAAAGCTCAGCAAAACCACTATAAAAACCATGTTTTAAGAAAAGGTACAGCTTATAAGCCAATAAAGTAAATAAAACACGATCATATAACATCCACTTCCAGAAAGATATGCTGGGACCTCTCAAAGCTAGAGAAATGATATGAGGATGAGTTTCCTGGATTTTGTAAAAAATCCAAGATTTGGAAATTCAGAAGCTGGCACTCCTTAAATGCCAATAGATCAAAGATAAAGTTCTAATAAAAGCCTGTTCTCTTTAGACAGAGGACAAGAAAATGGGCAGCCTAGCAAGACAGAAAACCTGTGGACAATAACCACTCCACTCCAGCCAAACACCACAGGAAAAAACCTGTACGACGTGCAATGTTGTATATGTGTACATTTGCACATATGTTCTTCAGCGTGACCACACTCCCACTTACACCAGCAAAGGCTGAGTAGGAGTGTAGCAGCCCCTATAGCTTATGGCAAGGAGGAATGAAAGTTATAAGAAACACCTGTATGGCTCAGAAATGTAACACCTTGGTGATAAGGGCATGGGGGAAGGATTTGGCTCTCCTAACAAACATGTGAGCTCGCAAGACAAGAGCATTAGTGATTGGCAGTCTCTACACCTGTGGTGTTAAGAGCCATGGGAGTGTGTCTATAAGAGGCTGGAAGAGACGGTAGTCGGAAGCGTGCATTCTATCACGGACCCGCTTACTCTCACTCTGTCATTTCTCCTGCCCGCAGAATGCCTGCACAGCGTCTCTCTATGAAAGGCTGTTAAAGACTGCTAAGATGTATTATTCTTACTAAGACTGCTTTACTCCTTCAAAGACTGTCTTTCTTTCTCTCTCTCCCTTCTGCTAAAGCAAATAGCCCTTAGGCACCTAAGAGCAACTGTTCTGAGCAAGGTAGCCCAGCAGTCCACATCCAAAACCTAGATTAGCCAGGGGCGGAGAGACCTGGTCAGTCCGGGAACCCAAGTGGCGGCCCAGACAGCCCCGACAATAGGAGGCCTAGTTTTTGTTCTCACAAAGCTACAACAAGGTGCTGCCAACACCCCTGGAAAGATGATATAGAGAAAGCCAAGTAGAGAGCCAGGAAAAAATAATATGTATTTTAAAGGAAGAAATAAAACTATCCCTATTTGCAGATGACATGATTGTGTATGTAGAAAGCCCTTTGCGCTTCTATATACTAGCAATAAACTTAATAAAGTTAAAAATATAACACTGTTTACAATCACTAAAAAAATGAGGTATAAATCTAACAAAACAAGTGCAGGACTTGCATAAACTGTACAATGCTTATGAAATAAATCAAAAAGAGTTATGTAAGTGGAGAGGCATACCATGTTCATGGATTGGAAGATTCAAAATAGTAATTATGACAGTTCTCCCCAAGTTGATGTGCAGAATTAATTCAATTCCTATAAAAATTCCAAGTCAAGGAAGGTTATTATAAAATTTTTATAAAAGGTAAAGGAACTAAAATAGCTAAACTTTAAAAAAAGAAGAAGAATATAGTGGAAAGAAATCAGTCTATTCAATTTCAAAACTTTTTACATAGCTGTCATAATCAGGACCACTAGTACTAGTGGAAGCATAGACATATCCATGGAACAGAATAGAGAATTCAGAAATAGACCCACACAAATATTCCCACTAATTTTTGACAAAGGCACAAACACAATTCAATGGAGAAAGATAGCCTTTTCAACAAATGGTGCCACAGAACTGAACAAAAATTAATGCAACTCACCCTCAGGACTTAAAGAGATCTTAGGATTGACATTAAAATTATGATCCATAAAAAAAAAAAAGATGAATCTGACTTGTTCAAATTTTAAAATGTGGGCTCCACACAGAAAGGCAAATCTCACATATTCTCACTCATATGTGGGAGCTAAATATTAAAATAATTGCTCTCATGAAAATAGAGAGTAGAATGATGGTTACCAGAGCTTGGAAGGGTAGCAGGAACTGAGTGAAGAAGTGGGGATGGTCAAAAATATATAGTTAGGTAAAATGAGCAAGATTTGATAGCATAACAAAGTGACCATTAGTAAATAATAAGTTATGGTACACTTTAAAATAACTATGAGAGTGGAACCGGAATGTTCCTAACACAAAGAAATGATAAACAATTGAGGTGATGGATACCCCAGTTACCCTGCTTTGATTATTACACATTGTATGCCTATATCAAAACATCACAGGTATTCTATGAACTACTATTATGTACCATCATAATTAAAAATTAAAAATAAATGTGGGCTCTGTGAAAGACCTCAATAATAGGATGAAAAGACAAGCTTCAGAGAGAGAAAAAAAATTTGCAAATCATATATCCAGCAAAGAACTAGTATCTAGAATATTTAAAGAATTCTCAAAACTCAACAACAATAAAACAAATAATCCAATTACAGCATAGACAAAAGACATGGAAAGGCATTTCACTGAAGAAGACACACAGATGGCAAATATGAATTTGAAAATATGTCCAACATCGCTTCAACCTCCAACTCATCTTCAAGAGTTGGAGATTGCTGTGAGCTATGCTGCCACAGCACTTTATCCAGGGCAACAGAGTGAGAGTCTGTCTCAAAAAAATAAAAAATAAAATAAAATAAAATAAAAATATTCAATACTATTAATCACTAGTGAAATGCAAACTAAAAAAATATAAGCCGGGCATAGTGGCTCATGCATGTAATCTTAGCATTCTGGGAGGCCGAGATGAGTAGATTGCTGGAGCTCAGAAGTTCAAGACCAGCCTGAGCAAGAGCAAGACCCTGTCTCTACTGAAAATAGAAAATACTCGCTGGGCATTGTGGCAGGCACCTGTAGTCCCAGCTACCTGGGAGGCTGAGACAAGAGGATCACTTAAGTGCCACGGCAGTCTACCCAGGGTGACAAAGTGAAACTGTCTCAAAAAAAAAAAAAAAAATTAATTTAATTTAATTAAATTTAAAAATACAATGAAATATCACTACAAACTTATCAGGGCAGCCAAAATAAAAAAAAATTGTGGGCCAGGTGCAGTGGCTCACACCTATATCCCAGCACTCTGGGAGGTCAAGTTGGGTGGATCACCTTAGCTCACGAGTTCATGGCCAGCCTGATCTAAAGTGAGACCCCACCTCTAAAAAATAGCCAGGCATTGTGGCGGGTGCCTATAGTCCCAGCTTCTTGGGAGACTAAGGCAAGGGAATTGCTTGAGCCCAGAAATCTGAGGTTGCTGTGAAGTATGACGCCACGCATTCTACTGAGGGAATAAAGTGAGACTCTGCCTAAAAAAAAAAAAAAGTAACTAAAATTAATAAAATTGTCAACGTCAAATGCTAATAAAGATGGCAAAAACCTGGATCAAAAAAACTGGTGGGAATGTAAAATGGTGTTACTTCTCTAAAAAATAGTTTATAGCACTTTCTTTAAAAAGTAATGACCCAGCAATTGCACTCTTGACTTCTTTTTTTTTTTTTTTTTTGAGACAGAGTCTTAATATGTCACCCTTGGTAGAGTGCCATGGCATCACAGCTCACAGCAACCTCATACTCTTGGGCTTAAGTGATTCCCTTGCCTCAGCCTCCCAAGTAGTTTGTACTACAGGCACCCCACCACAACGCCCAGCAATTTTTCTGTTGCAGCTATCATTGTTGCTTAGCTGGCCTGGGCCAGGTTCAAAGCTGCCAGCCTAGTTGAGCTACAGGCGCCACCACACTGCTGACAGTTTTTTCTGGAGAAATGAAGACTTAAGTTTATAGGAAAAAGCCACACACAAATGTTTATAGCAACTTTATTCATAATAGTCAACAACTAGAAACTTTAATGAGGGAACAGTTAAACAATAGTACGTTTATACCACTACTTAGCAATAAAAATATCTAACTATTCATCTACTGAAAACTTGAATAAATCTCCAGAGAATGATGTTGAGTAAATTAAGTCAATCCCAAAAGATTAGATACTATATACTTTCATTCATATAACATTTTCAAAATGGCAAATTATAGAATGGAGAACAGATTAGTGGTTGCCAGGGGTTAAGGAGGGGGTAGGAGCAAAAGGGAGTTATGTATGGTCAAATTAACCTGAAACAATAATAAATAAATAAATCCTTTAAAAAAGAAAAAAGAAAAGAAAAGAGCAACACGAGGGATCTTTGTGGTAATGTAAACATTCCATAACTTGACTATATAAAAGTCAATATCCTGGATACAATGTTGTACTATAGACCCCATTTCTACTAAAAATAGAAAAATTAGCCAGGCCTTGTAGTAGGCATCTATAGTCTCAGCTACTTTGGAGGCTGAGGCAGGAGGATCCTTGAATTCAGGAATTTGAGGTTGCTGTGAGCTAGGCTGATGTCAGGGCACTCTAGCTTAGGTCAATAGAGTGAGACTATGCCTCAAAAAGCGCAAATGATCTAAGCATCCCAATTAAAAGGAAGAAATTATAAAATTGGATAAAAAAGCAAGACCCTAAAATATCGTATCTATAAGATACCTACTGTAAACATAAGGACGTAAATGAAATCACAGTTAAAAGGGTGGAAAAATATATACCATGCAAATACTAATAGATAGCTAGGTGGGTATATTAGTATCAGACAAGGTAGACTTTAGAACAAGCAATAAGACCAGAGATAAGAGGGACATCTCATAATACAAACGGATTAAACGGATTAACTCAAAAAGATATATCAATCCTAAATGGGTATGTACTTAGGAACAGAGTCTCAAAATCCATAAAGAAAAAACTGATAGAACTGAAAGGAGAAATAGATAAATCCATAATTATAGCTGGAGATTTCAGGTTGCCCTTTTCAGTAACTGATACAAGTAGACAGAAAAAAAAAAAAAAAAAAAAAAAATCAGTAGGGGTATAAAAGCCTTTAACAACACCATCAACCAACTTTACCCAATCGACATTTATACAACTCTGCACCTAAAGGGTAGAATACACTATTTTTTTTAATTCACATGGAATATCACATATAAACCATATGCTGGACCATAAAACCAGTGTCAATAAATTTTAAGGTATTGAAATCATATAAAATATTTTCTTTGACCAAAATTAAATTGCATTTTAAATAGAGAGATGCCTGGAAAAAAAACTCAAAATATCTGGAAAATAACACACTTATAAATAAACCAAGGGTCAGAGAAGTTACAAGAAAAATTTGAAAATGTTTTAAACTAAATGAAAATAAAAACACGTGTAAAATTTGTGGGATGCAACTTAAGCAGTGCTTAGAGGAAAACTTAAAGCTTTAAATGCTTATATTAGAAAAGAAGAAAATTCCAAAATCAATGATCTGAGTTTCTACTTTTAGGAGCTAGAAATAATAGCAACATGATCCTAAAATAAGGGACAGAAATAGTAAAGGTAAGACCAGAAGTCGATGAACTATATCAACATTAAGAAAACCAATTAAGCAAGCTGACTCTTTAAAAAATACATAAAGATATAGAAAATTGATAAACCACTAGCAAGATTGATTAAGACAAATAGAAAAAGGTACAAATTACCAATATCAAGTATGAAAGAGTATAAATCTTATGGATATTAAAATAATAATAAGGAAATATTATGAACAACTTCATGCCAACAAATTCAATGACTTACATAAAGTAGGCACGTTCCTTAAAAGAGAGAAACAACCAAAGCTCACTAGAGAAGACGTAGATGACCTGGACAGCTTCATATCTATTAAAGAAAACCTTCTCACAAAGAAAGCTCCAGGCCCAGATGACATCACTGGTGAATTCTACCAAACATGCAAGGAGAAAATGTTAGCTATTATACACAAACTCTTCCAGAAAAAAATAGAAAGGGAAGGAATATATCACAACTCCATTTATGAAGCAAGAATTTGCTTGATAAAAATAAAACTAGCCCCCCAAATAAAAATATAAGGATATTCAAAATATACAAATATTCAAAGAAAAAAAGAAAAATTATGGATCAATAGCCCTCATGAACACAGATACACAAAATCCTTAACATAAGTTCAGTGACATATAGAAATAATAATATATCATGGCTACATAAACTTATTCCTGGAATTCAAGATTTGTGTAGTGATAGAATATCAAAACCATATAATCAACACAAAAGATGCAAGAAAAGCATCTGACAAAATTCAACACCCACTGGAGATTAAAAACCCTCAGTTAGGCTTGGTTCCTGTAGCACAGTGGTTACAGTGCCAGCCACATATACTGAGGGTTCGAACCTGGCCCGGGCCAGCTAAACAACAATGACAACTGCAACAAAAAATAGCTGGGTATTGTGGGGGGCTCCTGTAGTACCAGCTAATTGGGAGGCTGAGGCAAGAGAATCACTTAAGCCCAAGAGTTTGAGGTGCCTGTGAGCTGTGATGCCACAGCACTCTACTGAAGGCGACATAGTGACACTCTGCCTCAAAATAATAATAAAATAAAAACCCTCAGTTACCTAAGAATAAAAGACAACTTCTTCAGTCTTATAAAAAGTATAACATCACACTTAATGGTGAATTAGGCAAAGATGTCTGAACACACCACTTCTATTTAACATTTTACCAGCCAGTGCAATGAGGCCAAGAGAAAGAAATGAAGACATACATCTTGTAAACAAAGAAGTCAGATTACTTTTATATTTTGATGACATGATTATTTAGAAAATCCTAAGGAATCTACCAAAGAAAAATTAGAACTAACTAGTGAATTTAGCAGGATCTTAATTTACAAAGTCAATATGCAAAAATTAACCTGGTTAATTTTTTATACACCACAAAGAATAACTGGAATTGGAATTTTTATTTCATTTTATTTTTAGAGAAAAGTTCTTACCCTGTAACCCAGGCTAAAGAGCAGTGGTGCAATCATAACTCACCAAAGCTTTGAACCTTGGGTGCAAGAGCTCTTCCTGCCTCAGCCTCCTGAGTAGGTAGGACTACAGGTGCATACCAATTTTTTCAAAAAGGTTTTTAGAGACAGGGTCTTACTATGTTGCCCAGACTGTTCTCAAACTCCTGGCCTCAAGCAATTATCCCACCTCAGCCTCCTAAAGTGCTGGGATCACAGGTGTGCACCACCATGCCTGGCCAAGAAACTTAAATTTTTAAAAATACCACTTGCAATAGCATTAAAACTACTATTTACTTTTTTTTTTCTTTTTGGAGACAGAGTCTCAAGCTGTCACCTTGGGTAGAGTGCTGTGGCGTCACAGATCACAGCAACCTCAAACTCTTGGGCATAAGCGATTCTCTTGCCTCAGCCTCCCAAGTAGCTGGAACTACAGGTGTCTGCCACAATGCCCAGCTATTTTTTGGTTGTAGTTGTCATTGTTGTTTGGCAGGCCCGGGTTGGATTCAAACCCACCAGCTCCAGTGAATGTGGCTGACGCCCTAGCTGCTGAGCTACAGGCACTGAGCCTAAAACTACTATTTTTAAAACCAGGGATAAAATTTACAAAATATAGAAGATCTCTACCGTTAACACTATATGACAAACTATAATCCTAGCACTCTGAGAGGTTAAAACAGGTGAACTGTTTGAGCTTAGGAGTCCAAGACCAGCCTGAGCAAGACCAAGACCCCATCTCTAGGGCTGTGCCTGTGACTCAGTGGGTAGGGCACTGGCCCTATATACCAAGGGTGGTGGGTTCAAACCCAGCTCCAGCCATACTGCAACAAAAATATAGCTGGGCATTGTGGCAGGTGCCTGTAGTCCCAGCTACTCAGGAAGCTGAGGCAAGAGAATTGCCTAAACCCAGGAGTTGGAGGTTGCTGTGAGCAGTGTAATGCCACAGCACTCTAACAAGGGCAATAAAGTGAAACTCTGTCTCTACAAAAAAAAAAAAAAAAAAAAAGACCCCATCTATAAAAATAGTCAGGCATTGTGGCAGGCACCATCTTTGCCTAATTCACCATTAAGTGTGATATTAGCTTAAGCTTTTATAGACACTTTTTATAAGACTGAGGAAGTTGTCTTTTATTCTTAGATAACTGAGGGCTTTTGTTTTTTTTTATTATTATTAAAAGTAACATAGTCCCAGTTACTTGTGAGGCTGAGGCAACAGGATCACTTGAGCCCAAGAGTTTGAGGTTGCTGTTAGCTACAATGCCATGGCACTCTACCAAGTGTGACAAAGTGAGATTCTGTCTCAAAAAAAAAAAAAAAAAAAAAAAAACTGTGACTCATAGAGTGAAAATTAAAGACCAAAGTAAGTGAGAGATATACAATGTTCATGGATAACATGACTCAGTGATTTTAAGATATTGATTTCCCTGAAATTGATTTGTAGGTTAACTACTTCAACTTCAATGAAAGTCTCCACAGACTTTTTGAGTAAAACTTAATCTAGAAAAGTAACAAGATTGGAAGACATGCATTACTTGTTTTCAAGATTAACTATAAAATTACTATGAAAAGGTGGTGGTATCAACATAAGGATATATGTATATGTATGCAGCAACAGAATAGAATAGAATTCAGAAATAGACCAACACATATGTAGTCAGTTAATTTTTGACAAAGATACCCAAGTAAATCAGTGCCAAAAGGATTTTGTTTTTCATCACATGATGTCCTAGTTCATACTGGGCTCAGCTTCCCACTCTTAGGTTTCCATTCTTGGCTTTATGCTTGAACTTTCATCTCTACTTCCTGTTACAATCCTAAGATTAAAATTCACCAATAAACCAAATCTCCACTGACACAGCAAGGTTTTAAGTAGCACATGTTTATCTCTAGGCAGCAAAGCACAATAGGATGGACACAGGTTGGTGTTTCAGAGATGTAGATTGAAACCTCTGCTCTACAAATTACTGATCGTGTCACCTTAGTCAAGTGACACCATCTCTCTGGGTCCAGGTGTCACACATCTGTAGGATGGGGATAATGTCTTTGTCATAGGGTTGTCATGAAGAGTAGAATAAGCAATGAATGTGTAAGGCCTCCGCACAGCCCCTGATACACACAAGTCCCTCAACAGACCCCAGACTACTTTCTCCAGTCCTAGGAACTACCAGATCTGACCAGGCTCCCAGAAGGCTCCCAGCCTGCAGTGCAGAAACAGGGCTGTGAGTGAGTAGAGAGATGCACTCTTGGCCCCAGTAGGGACAGCATCTGCTCAGCCCCCTCTCCTGTATCATGGAGAAAAAGCCTCAGCCTTCTTGTTGGACAGCATGTGACAGCCACCTCTATATAACACCACCACCAACAGCAACAATCATGTGTTAATGCTAATTAAAATCTCTGGGAATTATTGTGTTGTATACTTCCCAGGAGAAAGTCAAGATACATGCATATGCACATTTCATTCTCACAATTCTGAGGTCCATAGTCTACAGATGCGGAAAACACGCTTCAGAGAGAGGTTAAGTAATCTGCTGAGAGTCAGGCAGCCACCCAGTCACAGAGCTAGATCACCTATTCATGTTTGATCTTTCACCTATTAGGTCAAGAAATCGTTCCTGCCATCTGGTTTGTGCTTGAAGACACAGAGATGAGGGAGACAACTCCTCGAGGTGCTCAGGGGGAAGCAGATCATGGCCCATTAGCTACAGCCCCACAAAGAATGGAGACCAGGCATCGCTGGTCCTTCTCCAGCCCCCACCCACCTCTCTGCTGCTTCCAAGAGCTGCAGAACCCCAGCAACAGCCCAGAGATGCTTCCTGAGGCTGCTGTTTTCCTTGGCCCTGAGGTGGGAGACAGTGTGCCCACAAGGTGGAAAAACAAGACAGGGGACAGGGGAGGTAAGGGGAGAGCAAACCCTCCCCAGCAACCTGTCACTGTCACTAATGGAAGCAGGGACAGAAGGGCTGCCCTTCCACCCACCCACCAGCCCATACAAGTCATTGTTCCCTTGTTGTGACAGGGGATTCGGCTGGGGCTCACCGACCAGGGCTTCCTCCCCGTGCTTGGACAGCTGGAGGAAACAGGCGGCTGGCGGGCCAGCTCTCCACTCCAACAACAACAGGCTGCCCGCCTGCTGGCGGCCTCACTGGGGGGGCCAGCCTGGAGCCAGAGAGGCCACCCCACTCCACCCCGCCTCTGGCAAAACATGTTTTCTTGTTTTCTGAGGGCGAGGAGGCCTGTACCCATCCTGAGCAAACACAGGAGCTGATAAGCATGAACAGGCCTGGCTGCCAGGCTGCGGCTGCAGAGGCAGGGCCAGGCTGGCCCTGGAGGTCACTTGGGCCAGCTAGCCAGGTTCAGAGTTAGGATCCGGGGGACAGAAAGCTCCTGCCACACCAGGGATAAAGCACCCAACGCCAAGTCTTCCTTCACTGAAAAGAGAAGGCCCAAGAGGCTGCCAGGCCACAGATAGAATTGCTGGCCTCAGAAGCACAGCAGAGGCTGCAGAGCCAGGTACCCTACTGGCCAGCAGTCTCTGCTGCTGGTGTAGAGACACCAATCCCCATGCCAGCAGCATCAAGGTCATGGAAAACAAGAGAAGTAAGGATTGCTACCCATCACCTTTTTTTCAGAGGAAGAATATGAGGTTCAGAGAGACTAAGTGACTTGCTCAAGGTCACACAGCAATTGGTGCTCAGTTGGCATATAAATCCATATCTGCCTGACCACAAAGTCCATGTTCTCTTCAGCAGTCCAACACCCCTTCTCATTGTAGGGGTCTTAATTTACAAAGCACTTACCAGGTTACTGTATTCATTTCCTAGAGCTGTTCTGGGAGCCAAGATCAATTCATCATGAATATATCTCACTTTTTATCAGGAAGCTCACAACAGACTGGTTAGGTTCATGTGTTAATCTGGGCTCCCCCCAAAGCAAGAGGTAAGGACACAAGTGAGAAGGGTTTGCGTGCAATCCCCAAAGGTTTATTTCGCAGTTGATCCCAGAAAGCTCCCATAGGGGAGAGAGATAAGGAAGGAAGGAAACCAAAACAGGGTGCGTTAGGGAGCAGAGACTGCCATGGGAAACTGGGACTCAATCTCTCTGGGGACCTCTGGGAGAAAGCATAGAGCAGAATTGTCCACCAGAGACGCAAGGAGGCTGAACTATGTGTGCACCACTCCCACCCATCATTGGTTGAGGGCTGTTCCTGGCACTTAAACTCCCTTCCAGACTGCCCTGTGAGTGGGCTTAGCATTCTCCTGCAGCTAGAGAAAGTTCACAGGCAGGGCGGTGCCTGTGGCTCAAAGGAGTAGGGCACCGGCCCCATATGCTGGAGGTGGCGGGTTCAAACCCAGCCCCAGCCAGAAAGTGCAAAAGAAAAAAAAAAGAAGAAGAAGAAGAAAGTTCACAGGCAGAGAAATGCAAGTTGACAGTGTTGCAGGAATGGTCAGGGCCAAGGGGATATGGATGGGCCACTGACTGACATAGGCCCTACTACAGTTGGTAAAGCAGGGAGCATCACCCCATTTTGCAGAGGTCCCCCAGGCCACCCCATCCTCATACTCTGTGCATACTGGGAGTCTGCTCCCATCAGCTTCTCTTCAGCTCTTAGGAAGAGGTTGACCTCCCTCCGAGGGTCACAGCCCCTGCAGCCAACCCTACAGGCTCTGAGCCCCACTGCATGATTACAAGTCTTGCCATCCTTGCCAATTCTGACCTTGTTCAGAGGAATCCCACACTCTTTAATTCTTCCCCGGGAGGAGACTGTGGATGGGACTGGAAGCAGGGAAGAATACTTGGGGAAGAGGCAGAAGAGTAAATACGGCCCCAATAAATACTTGGGGCCGTATTTACTCTTCTGCCTCTTGGGGAAAGGTCTTAATCATACTGCCCAGGAGGCATACAATCAATCCCCAAACATTTTATGCCATTTCTCCCACTAGTTCCAGGCGCTCTTGTGCAAACATGACCAGGTATCTCACTGTACAGAAGAAGAAAAGCTCTACAAGTAAAGTTATCTGTCCAACTTTCATACAACAAGCTGTCTTTTGATTCCAAGTGTTTGGAAAAGAGGGAGCGTGGATCCTGTTGCTGGCGCTTTCTAGCAGGTGCTATGAAGAAGTGCTCTGGTCTGCTTTTGCTCAACCATTTGCATATGTACAATGGGGTACCAAGCAGGGGAGTGGACTGTCCAAGGTGTAGGCAATAAGGGTGCATTGTTTGTAGTAAATTTTAAAATAATAGTAAAACAAGCTTTTGATTATCTGGAAAGCTTTCGATTGTCATGCACTGGCAATCCTAGAGAATATTAATGATAAAACCTGCCACCACCACCCCCACATGCTGCTCCCACCAGTCCTTCACACATCACTGCACCATGCACCCCTCTCCCATTTGCAACCAGGGCAGATATAATGAATCAATCAGGTCTCTCCCTCAGAAGCTGTGTTTCACACAAGACTCTCAGCAACCACATTCTGAGCTGGCAGCAGAACCTAGAACCTAAGATGCCTGGGACCTAAGAGACTTAGCTCAGGCCCTGTTCTAGAAGGGTTCCACCAGCTGTTCTTTAGGCTAGGGATCTAGCCTGGACTCCATCCTCTCAAATTTAACCCAACTCCCCAGCCCATCTCTCTGATTTTACAGTGCTCCCTAGTCTTACTGTCCTCAGCTCTATTTTTGCTCTGCCTTTATCCAACTAAACACCTGTTTCCTGCCCCCAGAACACCTAGACCCTGGCCTGAGAATTCAATCCAAAAAGTCTTGGCCTGCTGCCGTTTACCTCTGGGTTGTGCTCGCCCTGTGGCCAGACAGCACAGCCCCACAGGGAGCTCTGGGAGATGACTTCTCACCTTTGCACTGTGCCACCAAGTCAACCGTGAACCTGCAGGAAATCCCCCTCAGAGAGACCTGGCCTCCAGCTCTTAGGGCCACCTGAGGATAGTACAGATTTGCTCACAGATTCAGTGTCTGTCTCCCTCCACTGAGAAGTAAACTTCATAAGGGCAGACACCTGGTCCATCTTGTATCCCTGTACCTACAGCAGGGCCTTGAACGAGGTGGACACTCAGAGCTCTCGGGTGAATGAAGAAGCAGACCAGCTATTCTCAGCCTGAGCTCTGGCCCCACAGGCCCAGATCTACCTGAGGTAGCCTCTACACTCAGGATGTCACCTCTGACCTCCCTCCAGGCACACCTGCCGTTCATGACCCCATGCTCTTCTGCCCCCACCCCTCCCCCTTGTCCTCTGCCCATCAGCCCCAGTCTCCTGCCTTCTCCCTGTGCTTGCACCCACCCTCTGGCTCCCTGGGATCTGGGTCTTACCCTAGTACCTGTCAAACCAATCAGTAGCCCCAGGGCAGGAGAGACAAGGGATAGGAGACCGGAGTATTTGAGAGCTGGGACCCTGAGGTCAGACAGATCAAACCAGTTGCAGACTCTGGGCTGATTACTTATCCTCACAGGTTCAATGTCTCTTCATCACCAAAATGGCAAGAGCAATAACACCCACCTTGAGGGTGCTTACAGGAGGAAATAGGGAGCTAAAGTATGGCAGCTCTGTAGTGAGCACTCAGTAGTGTTTACCGTTATTCATGCCACCTTAAAGAAAATGTAAAGCTTCTAACCCAGTGAGCCTCCCCTAAACCTTATAGGGATCCCTCAGGTAAACGTTCACGACGTAGGTGTGCACAGAACTCAGACTGACAAGCTCTGGTCTAGCCACCTCCCGTTCTGCATCGCCTCGGTGGCCCTAATACTTCACCCTGCTCAGTGCCCACAGACTTTGTCCGTGGCTTTGCAGTTTTTTTGTTTTTTTTACAATTTGCTTTCCTCCACAATTTCAGGACATTTTATTATTTGCTGTTTTATTGTGTCTCATCCTTCAATTTTTTTTTATGATTTATTCTTTTTTTATTGTTAAATCATAGCTGTGTACATTAGTGCAATCAAGGGGTACAATGTGCTGGTTTCATATACAATTTGAAATATTCTCATCAAACTGTTCAATGTAGCCTTCATGGCATTTTCTTAGTTACTGTATGTAAACATTTGTATTCTGCCTTTAGTAAGTTTTGCCTGTACCCATTCTAAGATGTACCGTAGGTGTGGCCCCACCTACTACCCTCCCTCCACCCTAACCTCCCCCCTCCCTTCCCCTCCCTTGGCCCTTTCCCCATATTCTTGTGCTATAGTTGGGTTTTAGCCTTTATGTGAAAGCTATAAATAAGCTTCATAGTAGGGCTGAGTACATTGGATACTTTTTCTTCCACTCCTGAGATACTTTGCTAAGAAGAATATGTTTCAGCTCCATCCATGTAAACATGAAAGAGGTAAAGTCTCCATCTTTCTTTAAGGCTGCATAGTATTCCATGGTATACATGTACCACAGTTTGCTAGTCCATTCATGGGTTGATGGGCACTTGGGCTTCTTCCATGACTTAGC
>CAUYPK010115053.1:0-14270 GCA_963574355.1 Loris lydekkerianus
GCAGTAGATCCATCGAGCTACTTCGCGTAGCAACGACTCAGCAAGGCCCGGCCTGAAACTGCCTCTACCTAGATACAGCCAACGTGGTACCATGCCACTGGCCCGACCCTGTCACACACCTCTTCCCCTGCCTTCTTTCCCCGCCCTTTCCCCACGCTCTATATAAGTGGCTGCTTGACAATAAAGTTGAGTTCCTGCTTAAAAAAAAAAAAAAAGTGAAATCAGAAAGAAAAAGCAAAGAGAGGGAAGGAGGGAGGGAAGTGGGGCTTTGGTGTGTGCCACACCTTCTGGGCGCAAGACACGATTGTAAGAGGGACTTTACCTAAAAAATGCAATCAGTGTAACCTGGTTTATTGTACCCTCAATGAATCCCCAGCAAGAAACAATAAAGAAATGAAAAAAAAAATAATAATAATATTACAGCCCACCAAGTCAAAAGATAAGGTTCGAATCATACACCTATTTTTCCAGTGAATCAATCAAAACAAGATAAGGAACAGGAGCAAAGGGTGGGCTCAATTGTAAAAAGATATTTTCATACCTTCAAAACATGTTAAATTTGCTAGTTTGCAAATAGGAATTACTACACATTGTAGATGAGAAGCTCACTCAGAATAATTCTTTAGAGGCCATTTTGTCAGCATCTATCAGAATTAAAGAGCAACATAGTTTCTGACTTAGAAGTTCTACAAAGAATTTTGAAACAAAGATGTATTCATTTACAGAATTTTTGTAATAATCTTTAAAATAATAAGAAACTTCAAAAACATCAAACAACTTGAATGTCTATAAGTAATAAATTATATAACTAATGAAATATTTTAAATTAAAAACTACTAAGCCATTTTAAAAAGTGAAGTAAGTTTATATTCATAAATATGAAAAGACCCTGGCATACAGTGTGAATGAGGGAAACCAGGTGCAGAGTGACATAACTTTTGCATATGTAATATATACAAAGATTGCAAAGACATACAGCTAGCTAATCATACCCGCTTCCCCTAATGAGAGAGTGAGAGAGTAGCCAGAGTAGACTTTTTTTTTTTTTTTTGTAGAGGCAAAAGTCTCATTTTGTTGTCCTCAGTAGAGTGCTATGGCATCACACAGCTCACAGCAACCTCCAACTCCTGGACTTAGGCGATTCTTTTGCCTCTGCCTCCCAAGTAGCTGGGGCTACAGACAGCTGGCACAACACACGCCTATTTTTTTGTTTTGCAATTCGGCTGGGGCCGGGTTCGAACCCACCATCCTTGGTGTATGGGGCAGGCGCCCTACTCGCTGAGCCACAGGCGCCACCCAATGGAATAGACTTTTACTTTTTACTTTCCACTATTGTTTCAATTTTCATTGCAACAAACATGCTTTTTTTCCAGAATAAAATGTAAATATATATGTTTTATATATATGTATATTTGCTGACTTAGTGTAATCATAATGAAAATCATAAAATGATGCTATATATAAAACAAATATAAAAATATATGCTGAATAATATTCTTATAGCCATAAAGGTGGAAGTGTGAGGAGACACTAGTCCCTCCAGACAAAGTAACAGTAATTAAATGATATAATACTGATGTAAAAATAAGCATTAAGTAAAATAGAGTTTTTAAAACTCAAGTAAACCCATTTATATTTTATATTTAAATGTTTCATGAACTAAGAATCACATAATTCCAGGAACTTAAAATTATTTAATAAATAGAGAGGGATAATTATAGTGCAATTATAGAAAACTTTTATGCCAGATGAACACCATGTCAATTATTTGAACATAGAAATGATAAAAGAAAAAAAAGCAAAGCACTAGTTACAAAAAAATAAAGATACGCTGGCATTCCAAGAATTTAAATAAAGTATGAAGAAACATCATATTACACATTTTCTTTCTTTCAAACTACTTCTTTAAGTCAATTTCCTTGACACACAAACTCTCTCTCTCTTTCTCACATATTTCTTGGTAGGTACTGGGAATCAACTGCAGAACACATATTTTGACAGATTTAAGAGTATTTACAGACAGAATCAAAGAAAATATAAGAACTCAAGACCATTCAGAACATTATACATTCTGTAATTAATTACAACAGATAATTGGCCTGGCAAGGTTGCTAACTGCTATAATCCTAGCACTCTAGGAGGGTGAACTTAGGAGTGAGAGACCAGCCTGAGCAAAAGTGAGATTCCACCTCTATGAAAAATAGAAAAAAAAAAAAAAATTAACCAGGCATGATGGCCCATTTCTGTAGTCCCAGCTATTGAGGAGGCTGAGGCAGGAGGATAACTTGAGCCCAGGAGCTTGAGGTTGCTGTAGCTAGGCAGATGGCTCAGCACTCTTCCTAGCCTGGGCAATAGAGCAACACTCTGTCTCAAAAAATAATGAAACAAAATGAAATGAATAAAACAAACAAACAAAAAAATAAAACAAAAAGAAATAGATAAAATTATTTACCTATTAACTTAATTGCTCATCTTAAAAATAAAATACAGAGGGTACCAAAAAATGTATTCTCATTTAAGAAAGAAAAAAACAGGTGGCCCCTGTGGCTCAAAGGAGTAAGACACCGGTCCCATGTGCCAGAGGTGATAGGTTCAAACCCAGCCATAGCCAAAAAAACTATAAAAAAACTGCAAAAAAAAAAAAAAGAAGAAAGGAAAAAACTGTATTGAAATTGTAATGCTCAATATATACTGATAACACTTGTTATCTTCTATACTGTATCTTTTATCTCTTGTAATTTCACAAGTCAAATGTGATTCAAGTATTACAGTTTTAAAATCGATTTTTCCTTTCTTAAATTGTGTATACATTTTTTGGCACCCTCTGTAGATTATATGCTAAAGATAAATATAAAGATTGTGCTGTAAAACAACAATATTTATTAAATAGTAAGTAAAAAAAACTTATCAATACTCTAATTAGAGCTCTATATAAATATAGATTACAATTCTAAAGAAGTGTAGAGAAATAAAAAATATTTTGTGTTCAGGGTATGCGCGAATGTGATATAATCTTAGATTACCTTTAATGTTATTTAACAATATGTAATATATTTAAACAAACTCATGAGGGCTATTGAAATGAACACTGATAAGCGTGAGATGCTCCCATGGTTTTGCAGCTTTATTACCACTAATGAGGGTGAGAAAGTGTCTTTACATGTGATAAATGTGACCTGGGTACCCTGAAACAGAATCACTTTCTTATAAATAAAAAAAATGCCAGTCTCAATTGTCTAGAAGCTGTGAAAAATTATTAAAAAATATATATATATATGCCTGAAACCACACATATTTTTAGCAGAAAGACTAACACAGAATGTCTATTATATTAACTTTTGGGGATAGGGGGCTGACACTACACTCATAATTTTATTCCAGGTACATCAAAGACATGGACAAAATGACCATAATTGCCTTACATTTTCTTCTGCCATGTGAGAATAACCTATATTTAGAATTTATAACTACCAAAAGACAAAAACAGAAAGAAAATTAAAATAAACAACAACAAATATATGTATATGTATATGTATATGTATATACTATATATATACTATACACTACAGAATATAGGCCGTGAGTCAGATAAGGGCAAGCAAAGGACTCATTCTCTGTGTGTCCCAGAGTTGTAAAAAGTACCATAGTGTGCCAGTGTGACCTACACAGTGCCCCCACTCTGCAGGTGCTAGTCTGCAAAACAATTTGAAGCTACTGCTGCCACCTGGTGGAAAATTATATTTTTACTCCTTTTTATTTATAGGCAGAATAGTCTACCTGAAACTAAGACCTTCATGGAATAATACATTTAGAACAATTTCATGATAAATACTAATACTATTGTTTCATTTTAGCACAATACTGATGGATACAGATAATAAACTAAAATAATTATTTATTTATTGCCATTTTTGGCCGGGGCTGGGTTTGAACCCACCACCTCCAGTATATGGGGCCGGCACCCTACTCCTTGAGCCACAGGCACCACCCTGAAATAATTATTTTATTAGTTTACTGAGCACAAGCTGTTAAGTAGCAGTAGCCTAAAGATACAGTCAGAGAAGTACAGAATTTGCTTTTAAATTGATTCTTTAAAAAAACTATAACTTTTAATTTTGGCAGGTCAGCAATCCCTCATTTTGAACTTTCATACATTTGGCTTCCTTAGGGAAAAGTGGTCATGGGAATTGTCCTTTCTTCCAAATCTTCTAAATATAATACATATGAACAAAATTGTTATTAAATACATTTTTAGCCTTTTCATCATTTATTCATTCATTCAACACTTTTCAGTTCTTAAAAATATTCATCTCCTGGTATAAATAACAAGAAAAGTTTTTTCAAAATTTTGAATATCTTCCATAATTTGTATCAAGGCTCACTGGTGGTTACAATAAACATTAAGTACCATCTGATATTCCTAGCTTTGCTTTTTTTTCTTTATTTCACAATATTATTGGGGTAAACGTGTTTTTACGTTTTTACGTTATATGATTTGCTTTTGTATATTTGAAGTGAAAGTAATGAATGTGCCTCTCACCCAGAATGTGTTTATTGTATGAGTTTGGTGTGAAGGAGTACTTGTGTGGTCAACATATAAATGAAACAAAAATTAAAATTCAAACTCTTTAAAAATATTTATTAGAAATGTATGCATCATATAAATTTGATTTCCTGGAGCAGAGCCTCTGTTGCCCCAGGTTGATCACAGATATGGCCTTAATGGCATCTAGAGAATGATGTGAAGTGCTAGGGTTTCAGAGACAATTCACACCTGGCCTTTGCCTGGGCAGAGTCAATGAGAAATGCAGGTTTATCTCACATCAGGCCAAAAACATTCTACAGGGACTATACCACTGGGTAATGGGGGCAAAGCTATCATTAGTTTTGAGCAGGTGAGCTGAGAGTGCAGGGACCAGAGGGAAGTTTACATTTCCCCACATGCAAACGCTGCTTGTCCTGAAGGAGTGAAGAGTGAGGAGGCCAGGAGGACAGGGCATAACCAATTGGAAGAGGAGAGGTGTCTAAAGAATATATTCTTGAGTGATTTGCAGCCAGGTTCTTGATGATCAGATAAATGCACCTTAGTATTTGCTTCAGAATGAAATAGAAACAAAGAAAACGACTATACTGGGGATCTATTTATCATTAAGTACTAAAATGTAACTGTTGTTTATTTAATGTTTAAGGAGTTTTCTGTTCAGTCACTTCTATGTCAAATTTCCTTTGAAGAGATATTTATGTTCTCTGCCTCCAATTTCTTTCCTCTGGGATGAACATATACGTTATCATCCCAACAGGAACCTTTTGAGAGTGAAAAAAAGTACTAACAATAATTGAGAACAACAGGCATACCAGCTCTCTCAGGCACCTACAACTCCACCGCTCATTCCATTCCCTCCTAAACTCACGTTCGTTAGGCTCTAGCCTCTCCACTAGACTGAAAATGCTCTTGCTAAGGTACCATAGTACTGATGGATTCTGAGTCCTGCTTTGCCTGATCTCCGGCAGGGTTCAATACAGTTGATCGCTCTTCTTCCTCTCGATTCTTTCTTTTCCTGACATTTCCTTTTTCCTGACTTTTCAAGGGCACGACACACTTTTTTTCTTCTTCCTCCAGTGTGAGTGGATTCCTCTGAGTGTGAGTAGATTCTTGTTTTGCTCTTCTTCTTGGTTCCTTCCCTAATCCTTGATCCCTTTACATTGGGGAGGTCTCTGGATTCAGATTTTGGTCCTCTTCTCTATCTACCTTCACTCTCTCGGTGATCTCTTCCAAGCCCTGATTTCTAATATCATCCATGTGCTGAAAGCTCTCTCATTCACATCCCAGACTCCAGCTTGCATATTCATATGCCTATTTCCCTTCTCCACTTGGATGTCTAGTGAACATCTGTAATGGTTAACTTTTTGTGTCAATTTGATGCTATGGGATGAATTATGCCTGCCCCAAATTTCATATATGGAACCCCTAACCTTCATTGTGATAGTATTTGGCCACAGTTTTTAAAAGGTATTTAAGGTCATATGAAGTCATTAGAAGGCAGCTACCTGGAATCCAGGAAGAGAGACCTTATCAGGAACTGGATAAGCCACAATGTTGATCTTGAACTTCCCAGCCTCCAGAGCCATGAGAAATAAATTTCTGTTGTTTAAGTCTGTGGTGTTTTGCTATAGCAGCCTGAGATTACTGAGACACTTAACTAGATGATGGTACTCAGATATTTGGTCAAACATCAATCTAGATGTCTCTGTGAAGACATTCTTTAGAAGAGATTAACATTGAAATCAGTAGACCTTGAGTAAAGCAGATTGTCTGCTGTTATGTAGGTGGCCTCAGCCAATCAGTCAGAGGCATTAAGAGAAAAAGATTGAGGTCCCCTGAAGAAGAGGGAATTCTGCCTCCAGACTGCCTTTGGACCTGAGCAGCAATGACAACTCTTTCTGGGTTCTCTAGACTGCTGATCTGGCTTACAGATTTTAAACTGTAAGAGTAGCCAATCCCTGTAATAACATGAGTGGTGAACAAATTCCTTAAAATAAATCTCTCTCTTCCTCTCCATTTTCCTCTACCTTTTTCTCTGAAGAATCCTGAAAATATCTCAAACTCAAAATCCAAAACAGAACTCTAGATCTTTCAAAATACTTTTCAACCTAAAATCTTCCCTATCTCACTTAATGGCAACTATGTCTTTCACTAGGATTCTATCTTTATTTCATTCCCCAGAGTCACTCCATCAGGATATTTTGTTGACAGAAAATTCAGAATATACTCAGAATCTGACCACTCCTCACCACTCCCATGATTAAACAACATGATCTAAGCCACTGTGATCATTTACCTGGATTACCTGTGATCATTTACCTGCAATGATCTCCCAACTGTTCTCCCACATTCCATACTTGCTTCATCATAGTATAATGGTGATCAGAGTAGAAGAGTTTTTCTGTTAAAATCTAAGTCAAGCATGCCACTCTCTTATCAAAACCCTCCAATGGATGTCAATTTTATCTAGAGTAAAATTCCAAAACCTTGCAGTGGTCTGAAAGGCCCTGTGCTGTCTGCTTCCTCCCACCCCAGCGCTCACTCACTTTGCCGCCATCATTCTGGCTTCCTTGCCCTTAACTGAACACTCTAAGCCAGGTGTCCTCAAACTGTGGCCCACGGGCCACATGAAGCGGTATGAATTGTATTTCTTCCCATTTTGTTTTTTACTTCAATAAGTAAAAAAAATCTTCAAAAATATCTTCAAAAATAAGATATGTGCAGTGTGTATAGGAATTTGTTCATAGTTTTTTTTTTTTAGACTATAGTCCAGCCCTCCAACGGTCTGAGGGACAGTGAATTGACCCCCTGTTTAAAAAGTTTGAGGACGCCTGAAGCACACTTCCTCCTTTGCACAGCTCTTCCTTCTACATGATAGTCTCTTTCTCCAGATATCCTTGTGGATGACTCTCTCACTATTCAAATGTCACCTCTTCAGGGTGATCACTCTGTATCAAATTTCAATCTACCCTCTGTCATTCTCACTTTACCTGTTTTTAAAAAATGTTTTACATTTTTATGTTTAACATATTTTATGTTTACAACTTGAGCATACTGAATTTCCTACTTACAAGAATTTCCAAATGCTCCCTCATGTTTTTGGTGCCCCCTCTGCTTCTGGTGTCTTAATGGCATGCTTAGTGCCTAGAGAGGAATCAATCAGGCCCTCATCTGGACCACCCACTTGATAAATGCTGCCTGAAGCCTTAGAGACCACAAAGAGCTGAGTCTGCAGATAAACCTTCACTTTAGAACTTTCCCTACAAAGAGACTAGAGTATTAGAAGACAAGTTAGGGAGCAGCTCCTCTCTTGGGAGCTGGTCATTTCCTGATGAGGGAACATCATCTCAGCCAGACTGGGAGCTCTGCAGCTCTATCTTTGCATCCCCTGCCTTAGCCTAGCAAAAGCACATAGCTTTCAATTAAAAAAGAATTATCACACTCTCCATAATTACTTTATTAGTGTAAACTAATTATAATACTACTTATAACAGTGTAACATAAGAAAGCAACTAAATTAGCTGTAGGAAATGGAAAGTGTGCCAATTAAAAAAAGAAAGGCTTGAAGGAACAACACTGACAAAAGTATATTTAAATAAATTACACAAACATGGGCTGAAAAATAATAGAATAGAATAAGTAAACTGAAACCACCATGGATTAATAATAAGCTCTATGAGAGGTAGAGATTTTTGTTTGGTTACTTGCTGTAACCTCAGAGTCTAGAATAGCACATACCAAGCACTCAATAAATATTTGTTTAAAGAATAAATATGCTGTTCTGGTTAAAATAAGAAAAGAAATACATTAACTTTTTTCTTTTATTAGAAGTTAATTTGGATTGTTAAAAACTTGTTCTGATTCCAGATCTAAAGAAAACATCTCTTATGCAGCTGTAAGCAATTTATTTTATGTAGGCCACTGCCAAATAGTGATATTTTAATCCCATCAGTGATAGAAAATAGAATGATGATTGTTCCTTCTCTCATAGAGAGAAAGCTTTCTCAGCTTGGTTCTCAGTAAGAGATCTCTTCCTCTCTTGCCTTCTGGATCTGCCATATTAGAGAAGCTCAAATTAGAAAATCCTGTGTATTGGCATGATGTGGGCTTCTTTCCAGGGAAAGGAATTTATTTAGCTAGTTTGATATTCTTTGGTGGTCATGGCACACGCCTGTAGTCCTAGCTACTCAGAAGGCTGAGCCAGGAGGATCGCTTGAGGCCAGGAGTTTGAGGTTGCTGTGAGCTATGAGGCAACCGCACTCTAGCCTGAGTGACAGAGTGAGACTCTGTCTCAAAAAAAAAAAAAAAAAGAAAAGAAAATTCTTTAGTGAAGTAGTAATGATAGCTTGTGTCTCAAGGATGGTTTCTCTAGCTCTATGGATATTCCCTCTCAATGATGTGAAGACAAATAAAATACTAAAAGAAAAACTGGATTTGAATAACTGGAGAATTTTCAAGTAGCATAATACTGAAGCCATCAGATATTATTTATGGCAACACACCTTCTCAGGCAGGAATTCATTCAGTTCAGTTCCATAAATACTTATTTGGAGACTGCTATGTGCAAGGCAACATGATAGACCCTGGAGATACAAAGTTGAAAGGGGCAGATATCGTCCTGAACTATTTCAGCCTTTTCTTAAACTAGCCCAGCCAGACTCTATTCTATTTTTGAACACTTGCATCCATCTATTTCTTTAACAAATACTTATTAAATATCTACTAAGTGCCGATTTTTCAACTATATCATCGAAATTTAATAACAATCTTGAAGGCCAGGAAGCTCAGCTCACCATTCCCTATAGGAGACTGAATGAATTAAAACGCCCTTCTGTTTGGGAACTAGTTAAATAAACCATGTCTTTTGAAGCATTATTACTGTGCCAGGCACATTTAGAGAGACATCCATAGCCATCCTTTCTAAATAACCTCCTATACCAACCCTATCTACTTTATTTTTTTACCTTGTTTTACTTTTCTTTATCTACTAATCCCCATCTGATATCATCACTGCTCTATCCCCAGATCTGAGAGGTACCCCAGATACAGTAGGTTTTGGTAGTTATTGCAGAATTAACTTAGAAGCTAGAAATTGTGGTTTTATAGATGTGACTAAGACTTAAATGATTCGCTCATGATTACACAACTTTTAAGATACAAATCTGGGATTTATACCTAGATGTGAAGCCAAAGCCTTTGTTCATAGGTGAACCTCTAAATGCAAATATCTTTACAGAGCTAACAATCTGTCCTCTTTTATTCCACTGTTACTTGAAGGGCAGCTGGGAATTACAGAGAAGTTCTTGCCTTGAAGAGCCTGTCTCTTGTTACGAAGAAAAATATTTGGAAATCCAACAAGTGTATAACAGTTTCTAGTTGGGGAAAGAACTTCAGAGGCAGTAATGGGAGGGGAGGATGAATACTTTCACCTGGTCAGGCAGCCTGTTGTCTGGAAATGAACAAGCACATGCTGGGGTCCTCAAACTATGGCCTGTGAGCCACATGAGGCCGTGTGATGGTATTTGTTCCTGTTTTGCTTTTTTACTTCAAAATAAGATATGTGCAGTGTGCACAGGAATTTGTTCATAGTTAAAAAAAAAAAAATACTATAGTCCAGCCCTCCAACAGTCTGAGGGACAGTGAACTGGCCCCCTGTTTAAAAAGTTTGAGGACCCCTACTAGAGCAAAGGACTTTGTACAGTCCTCTCTGACGTGGAGTCTAAGTCCTTGTTTCCATTTAATGCCTGAGAATAGTCGATTCTCCCCTACCGCCCCCCCCCACACACACACACCTGCTGCTTTTAGCAGCTGGGGAGATGGTAAAAGTTGACATTAGAAAGGCACATTTTGAAGGGAGTTTGGAGAGAACCTGGGCTTAATGGAAAGGTAGAGAAAACTGTTGCAAGAACTGAGGTGGTTCTGCCTGGAAAAAAGTATAGAGCTGCCAGGAGCAGTGGTTCATCCCCCTAATCCTAGCACTCTGGGAGGCTGAGGCAGGAGGATCACTTTAGCTCAGGCATCCCAGATCACCCTGAGCAAGACCGATCCCATCTCTACTAAAAACAGAAAATTAGCCAGGGATGTTGTGGCGGGCACATGTAGTCCCAGCTACTGGGGAGGCTGAGTCAGGAGGATCTCTTGAACCCAGGAGTTTGAGGTTGCTCTGAGATAGATTGACGCCAATGCACTCCACCCTGGGCAACAGAGACGCTGTCTCAAAGAAAAAGCAAAAAACTATGGAAGTAGGCGTGGGGTGAGGAGCTAACTTCAAAAAATATATATCATAGATGTGGGCGGTGCCCTAATACTTGTTAAATATTTTAAGTTTCCTGCTTTTGAAGGACTATGGTCTTTTCCTTGAGGGGAGGGTTTAGATTTATTCTCCCAGGCAACAAAGGCGGAACCAAAGTCTGAAAGCCTGAAGGAAACTCATTACTTTTTACTCAATACAAAGACACACTTTTAACCCGAGCTGCGCGGGTCTCTGGAGATGTGAGCCTGCGCACTCTGCGAGTTTTCCAACAGTGACCGGCGGCTCCCGGGGGAAGCATCCCCTAGGGCTTTGACCTGGTTGCTGCGCCCACTCCCGGCACCAGCTGTGGCGGGACTGGAGTGAGAGAGCGAGCGCCTGGGACTCCCGCTGGCCCAGAGCTCCCTGGGGAAGGAGGGTGGGCGCGGAGAACGCTCTCCGGCTCCGCCTGCGGGTGCGGAGGAACGCGCGCAGCATGCTCTGGGCGGCCGGGAAGCTCCTGCGCCTCGGCCGGGGACGCGTCAGCCGCTGTAAACCTTTCCCGCCCTGGGGTCTTCCCTGCTACTCCAACGGCGAAGTCCCCGGAGGTTGTGGGCCCCAAGGTCAAGGTGAGCAGGGGCACGAGAGGAAATGGTCTTGAGGGAGGGAGCTGCAGAAAGGCAGCGAAGGGACGTGGCCAGGAGTCTCGTGTGCCCATGCACGGTGCTCTGAGTCTGTCTGTTCCTCCGTCCCTCTCTGTTCCTTACGCAGCAGGAAAGGTTCCCAGGGTCCCCGCCCAGCACAGGCCTTCGCAGTTCGACAAGAAAATCCTGTTGTGGACCGGGCGTTTCAAGTCGATGGAGGAGATTCCGCCTCTGGTCCCGTAAGTGTGGCGAGTGCCGCGCAGGGGAGAGTGGGGCCCGGTGCACAGGGGTGCCGGGTTCTTCTTCTACCGAGTCGCCGCGGCGCGGCCCGGAGGTATGGCGCTGCAGCGCCGTGCAGTTCGAGAACACCCACCACTCAAGGAACTCGCCTGCACTCCCTGGTGCAGCTCAATGTCAAGTTCCTTGACTGGACAGTGGACAACCAAGCTCACAGGGTGATCTCAGAAGTTGAGTGAAAATGGAGAAATTCAGCGGGCACTTCCACCATCGCCCACATGCCCTGCCTGCAGCAAGCTCCCAAGCAGGTGGGCGAGGCATTAGGGCCCTTAGGCTAAACAGAAGCACTGTCCTAGCGTCACCTGGTGCTGGCGGGGCCACCAGAAAGGGAGAGGAGCTCTGGCCGGAGGCGACTCTACCCAAGGAACGGGTCCTCGGGTGAGGGCTTACGGGGCGGCTGGAGGGTCTCGGGAAGAAGCCGCAAGCCGCCTTCTCTTCTGGGGAGGCAGGCGCCGAGTGGACAAGGGTCTGCAGCCTTCTAGGCAGCGGGTCAGCTGGGTGGGGACGCGCAGGCGAGTCAGCCTAGCCGCCCTCTGCAGCCTGCGAAACCCACCAAGACAGAGGTTCGCTGAATAGTACATGATAAACCTCAAGGTAACAACTTCACCTCAAGGATATGTAACCGTAAAGTAAATCAGTAGGTAGATAGCAAATGTAATCTGCAAAAAGCTCTTTTCCGCAGTTTCAGTTTATGCAGTTCTCGTGACTTTTACAAGGGAATGAGTAAACAGAGTGGCAGAAGGGCCGGGCGCGGTGGCTCACGCCTGTAATCCTAGCTTTCTGGGAGGCCAAGGTGGGTGGATTGCCTGAGCTCACGGGTTCGAGACCAGCCTACGCAGGAGCAAGACCCCCCATCTCTAAAAAATAGGCGTGTCGTTGCGCCTGTAATCCCAGCTACCCCGCAGGCTGAGGCGGGAGGATCGCTTGAGCCCAGGAGTTTGAGGTTGCTGTGAGCTAAGACACCACAGCACACAACCAAGGGCAACAAAGTGAAACTCTAAAAAAAAGGGGGGGGGGAAGAAAAGAAAACGTAACAGAAACAGGATAAATCCACTATTTTTAAAACTATTTTTTTAAGGAAGACTAAAATCATAACCTTGAAGAAAGTTTTCAGAGATTCTGTATATTATATTTGAACAATGTTGATGAATCCCTGTTAAGACAGATAAGGGACAGTCCATCTGTATCTTGTTCATCACACATTGTCTGCAGTTTTTTTTTTATTTAGTTTACCAGCAGCCAAAAGCATTTCAAATAAATGGCGGGGGAAGGGCTGGACGGGTAGTGGGAAATGTACACTCAGTAATGAATTCTAAAATATTCTCCTTACTTTCTTGGATCAGGTTACTTACTGAGACATAGATGTGAAATCTGAAATAGCATGGCCTTTGAAATCTGTTTTCGGCGCTTATTCAACTGCAACTGAATAATTTTCTAATTCATTTTCCTTGGGACCTATGAACTCCAAACTACAGGTTCAGCTCAAAGCAGAAATTAGCCATAGAAAAGCCTGTATCATCTCATGTTCTGATTATCAAATTTTAATTGATATTTGAGAATATAATAATTGAAATGCTAAATGAAGACATAAAAAGAACCCAAATGAAACAAAAATAAAATACCATCCTCCATTTGTCTGAACTTTGATTTCTTGTTATATAACAGAGTAATCAATAACATAAAGATCCAGCATTACTGTAAATTAATGTTTGTCAAGAGAACCTATGCCCAGTGGTCAATTTTAAATTAACATAGATGTATGTGTGCAGAAACCCATTTTACAGAAATAATGTAATTTCCCTAGGATCCCAGTTAAAAGATGTATAATAAACAGAAGCATTTAACCATGAACAAAATGCCTATAAAAAGCATTGTGGTTTCGGGTTGGAAACATAAAAGTAAATACTTTTCTAAAATGAAAAATGTTTTTCATTTTATAATCTTTTTTTAAAGTATTGCTATAATTTAGAAGGGATATTCTTGTTAGGTTAAGTGTTAGACTTATCATGTAAATGCCTTTCACTTTTTATTTTCTTAATGCACGTACACTGAACAAGTGACCTATAATTTTTGTACCATACACTAGTTATACTTAACAACTATACTTTTTTCTTGTTCTTTCAGTGCTAACCTAATTTGATATGACAGATCAAAGCCAAATGGATGAGTAAAAAGGCTTAGAGCCTTTAGGTTTCATCTGGACCAACAGTTAGCAACTAATATCCCATATATACTCGAGTATAAGCCGAGTTTTTCCGGCACAAAATTTGTGCCGAAAAACCCGAACTCGGCTTATACTTGGGTCATACAGGTTATTTGATTTGGTGGGCGCGCACCTAATCAAATGCACATAGTCTCCAGTCGCCTTCTGCCCTCTGCTTGAGGGAGCGGTGCTTCAGCTCAGTCCACAAGTCCAGGCTGAGCTGAAGAGGTAGGCGGCTGAACTGAACTGTATTCCACTGAACTATTTAACCCACAACTATATAACTCACAGCTTGATTACCTGTTAAGCTACGGTTTTCTGCACTTTATTTAAAGTTTTAAAGTTGTTGTTGCT
>CAUYPK010115054.1:0-13706 GCA_963574355.1 Loris lydekkerianus
GAAATTAACCCAGCTACTTACCATTATTTGATCTTTGACAAGCCAATTAAAAACATTGAGTGGGTAAAAGACTCCCTATTTAACAAATGGTGCTAGGTGAACTGGCTGGCGACCTGTATAAGACTGAAACTGGACCCACACTTTTCACCATTAACTAAGATAGACTCTCACTGGATTAAATATTTAAACTTAAGACATGAAACTATATAAATACTAGAAGAAAGTGCAGGAAAAACTCTTGCAGAAATCCAAGGGGGAAAATATTTTATGAGCAGGACCCCCGGTCAATTGAATCAGCTTCAAAAATAGACTTCTGGGACCTGATCAAACTAAAAAGCTTCTTCACAGCCAAGTACACAGTAAGTAAAGCAAGTAGACTGCCCTCAGAATGGGAGAAGATATTTGCAGGTTATGTCTCTGACAAAGTTTAATAACTAGAATCCATAGAGAACTCAAACATATTAGCATGAAAAGAACAAGTGACCCCATCTCAGGCTGGGCAAGAGACGTGAAGAGAAACTTCTCTGAAGAAGACAGGCACACGAAGTACAGACATATGAAAAAAATGCTCATCATTCTTAATCATCAGAGAAATGCAAATCAAAACTACTTTGAGATATCATCTAACTCTAGTAAGATTAGCCTATATCACAAAATCCCAAGACCAGAGATGTTGGCCTGGATGTGGAGAAAAGAGAACACTTCTACACTCCTGGTGGGAATGCAAATTAATACATTCCTTTTGGAAAGATTTTTATTTTTTTTATTAAATCATAGCTGCGTACATTGATATGATCATGGGGCATCATACACTAGCTTCACAGACCATTTGACACATTTTCATCACAATAGTTAACATAGCCTTCCTGGCGTTTTCCCAGTTACCGTGCCAAGACATTTACATTCCACATTTACTAAGTTTCACATATAACCTTGTAAGATGCCCCGCAGGTGTAATTCCACCAGTACCCCTTCCTCCACCCACCTCCCCCCTCCCTCCTCTCCCTTTCTACATTGATTTTGACTGTGCAGGAGGAAACCTCCCCTAACTACCACATTCTTCAAGGGTCAACTGTATATAATATTAGGCATGTTTTATGCAAATTCAGAGAAAAAATTGATTTTAATATTCAGCCTGATATTTATATTTGTGATGCTCCTCACTTAATACTGAAGATCTGAGTTTCCCTCTGGTATCATTTTCCTACAGCCTGAAGAATTCAATATAGCATTTTGTGTAGTATAGGTCTACTGATGATGAATTATTTTAGTACTAATTTATCTGAAAATATATTTATTTTACCTCCACTTTAAAAGGTTATTCACACTAAATATAGAACTCTAAATTGATAGTTTTTCCACTTTTATGACTTTAAAGAATGATGTTTCACTTACTATAAGAGGAAATTGTGGTTCCATAGCATTAACTTTGGTGTGGTATTGTCTCTCCTTGCTCTCATTCTTGCTAGGGGAGACCTTTCCCCTGTCCTCTGAAGAGACCTTGCCCATTGTCTCTGTCCACCTCCCCTCCTGCCAACTTGGAAAAAGATAGGCCTAGCCTCAGGCAACTCAACCTAGGAAGGTCCAGGAACCAGATCCCCCACCCCAACCATAGGTAATAGCTATGTCATATCCAGTCCACAGCCAGGACTCCAGGAGAAAGACTACACCTTCTTTGGATTTTTTTTGTGCAACGTGTATTCACACCAAAGCAGGAATGGTTGAATGCCCATAGCATTCTGCAATCAAGTTACCACTGGTGGGGGGTGGGTTGCAGGTTCTCAGCTAATTTTAATTTGTTTGTGAAAGGGGAGGTTGGTTTCCTGGGGGTGTGAACAGTAGGTTTATTTACATATTTCCTTCCTCCAGCTGTCAGCCACTGGGGGCCACAGAAGTTCAAATCTTTTAAATCAGAGATTCCAACATAATACAGTACCTCCTTTAAACTGGGTGGAGGACAAGCTGACAACAGAACAGAATAAATTGCACTATCTATGTAAGTCCAGCCCTCAGAGACTCTCACACTGCAACATCAAAAAGGATTTTCTCAAGGCCATAGGGGAAAGGCCATGAACACAAGTTCCAGCTCACCAGTGAAGGAGTGGTTAGTTCCATTTCCTGGGGTATTCAGGTCTGATCTCATTCTGCCTGTTTTGGTTGTCAAACAGGTCTCTGGGGTTCTGCCTAAGAATCCCCAATTCGATTATCTCTCATAACCATTTAGAGACAACATAACATTTCAACAAAAAATGTATAATTAACATTTTTTAAAAAGCTAAAAATATACATGAGGAGGAACCACCAGAAGAATCCTAGCAACATAAAAAATCAGAGCAGATCAGTTCCCCTGAGAGTACAAGAAAGATATAGTACAAAATACCATGCATAGAGAAAAGGTTGAGATTTCAGAAATAGAATACAGAGTATGGGTGGTAAATAAGATGAATGAAATTGAGGAGAAGATGGAAAAAAAAAATCCCCAAAATTGACCAAAACTGAAATTAAAGAAAGAGGCATAAAGGATACGTACATAATTAGAAAAGATATAGCGGAGCTTAAGAAATTCAAAGAGGCATTCAAGGAGATTCAAACACAGTAGAGAGCCTCAGTAATAGTTTAGAAAATGAAGAAAAATTTCAGAAATTTAAGACAAGATTTTTGAATTAACCTAATCATTCAAAGAGGGAGAAAACAAGTAAACAAAAACAGAAAATTCCCCCAAGACAGTTATGGGATTACTCCAAATGACTGAAAATCCAAATTATAGGGATTCCTGAAGGAGAAGATGTTGAAAAAAGCACTGATGCTCTACTTCAGGAAATCATGATAGAGAATTTTCCAATAAATTTCCATGAGAAAAACAGAAAATTCAGATAGTAGTTTTGAACCCCAGCATGCCTCCATTCAAAGCATCTCTTAGGCACATTATAATTAACTTTTCTAAAGTCAACAAGAGAGAAAAAAATTCAGCAAGCAAACAGGCATAAGAAAGCTATTACCAACAAAACAAATGGCATCAGTATGGCAGCAGAACTTTCAGCAAAACTATTCAAGCCAGAAGAGGGTATCCATAAGCTTTAAACCTTCTTAAACAAAACAATTTTCAGCCCAAGATCCTGTATCCTACTAAACTGAGTTCCATTTTTGATGAAGAAATCAAATATTATACTGATGTGCAATAGTTGAGGAAATTTGCCATAACTAGACCAGCACCACAGAAAGTACTCAGAACCATTTTTCATAATTATTAGCACAATGGTCTATCACCAAAGTAAACACACACATAAATTAAACAATAAAGCCTAACTTTCACACGGTCCAAAGGGTAAAAATAAGCACTGAACTTCCACAAAGCAAGACAAACAAAACTAACAGACCTACTGATTCTCTCAATAAATCTGAATGACTAGAATTCCCCACTAAAGAGGCACAGGCTGGCTGACAGCATACAAAAGCTTCAACCCAATATCTACTTCTTCAAAAAATGAACCTAACCTCTAAGGATAAAACAAGATTTGGGGTAAAGGCATGGGAAAAAAATGTTTCAGGCAAATGGAAATCAGGGAAAAGCAGGAGTTGCAATCTTATTTGCAGATACAATTGGATCTAAACCAAATAATAATAATAATAAGGAAATACAGGATACACACTACACACTGATCAAGGGAAGCATAAAACTGGAAGAGATTTCAATAATTAACATTTATGCACTCAACCTGAACACTCTGAGATACATAAACTGAACTCTACATGATCTGATCAATATGATATCCTCCAACTCCATAATTGTTAGAGATTTCAACATCCCTTTGATAGAATTGGGTAGATCCACCAAGTTCAATCTGAACAAAGAAGAAATGGAATTAAACACAATCCTATAACAAATGAACTTAACAGACATGAACAGAACATTTTATCCTAAAAAAACTGAATACGCATTTTTCTAATAAGCTCACAGATCAACTCCCCAAATTGATCATATCTTAAGGCACAAATATAACCATCAAAAAATTAAAAAAATATGAAATGATTCCTTGGTATTCTCTGACTATCATGGAATGAAACTTGAACTCAACAACAATGGAAGTCTTCAGACCCAAATGAAGTCATGCAAACTAAATAACCTTATGCTGAATGACAGCTGGATTAAGGATGAGATTAAGAAAGAAATCATAAGATTTCTCAAACAAAATAATAATGAGGTCACAAACTAGCAAAACCTATGGGATATTGCAAAAGCAGTCTAAGAGCCAAATTTAGAGTATTAGATGCCCTTATCAAGAAAACAAAAAGAGAGAAAGTCGACAACCTAATGTTTGATCTCAAGCAACTGGAAAAGGAAGAACAACCACCCCAAACCTAGCAGAAGAAAAGAAATAATGAAAATTACAGCACAATTAAGTGAAATTGAGAATGGAAAATCATTCAGAAGATCAACAAAATAAAAAGTTGATTCTTTGAAAATATTAATAAAATTGATAAACCATTGGTCAGACTAACCAGAAATATAAAAGTAAGATCTCTAATAACCTCAATCAGAAATGAAAAGGGGGAAATAATAAAAGATGCCACAGACATGCAAAAGATCATCAAGGTTTTCTGCAAAAAACTGTATACCCAGAAATGTGAAAATATAGATCAAATGGAAGAACACCTAGAATAACACCACCCTTTTAAACACAACAAGAAAAATTAGAAATTTTGAATAGTCCTGTATAAAACACTGAAATTGCATTAATAATACAAAATCTTGCAAAGCAAAAAAGCCCTGGACTAGTTGGTTTCATACCAGAATTCTACCAAACTTTCAAAGAGTAACTAATACATATATAGCATAACCTATTCCAAAAAAAGAGAAGTGAGGAATATTTCCCCAACACATTCTACAAAGCAAATACCACCCTGATTCCAAAACCAGGAAAGGACCCAACAAAAAAGGAAAACTATAGGCTAATATTATTGATGAAAATCAATGCAAAAATACTCACTAAGATCCAAGCAAGCAGAATACAGTGACACATTAATAATATAATACATCCTGATCAAGTGGGTTTTATCTTAGGGATTCAAGGTTGGTTTAACATATGTAAATTCATAAATTTAATTCATACATAAATAAAATCATAACCAAAGACCATGTGATTCTCTCAATTGATAGAGAAAAGCCATTTGACAAAATCCAGCATCTTTTTCTGATAAAAATACTTAAGAAAATAGGCATAAGTGGGACATTTCTTAAACTGATAGAGGCCCCCTATGACAAACCCACAGCCAATATCATTTTGAATGGAGTAAAACTGAGAATATTTCTACTTAGAATTGGAACCATACAAGGATACCCACTATTGCCACTGCTATTTAGTATAGTGCTAGAAGTCCTTGCCAATGCAATCTGGCAAGAGAAGGAGAACAAGAATACTCAAATGGAAACAGAAGAGGTCAACCTCTCACTCTTTGTGTATGACATGATCTTATATCTGGAAAACCCAAGGTATTCAACTACAAAGCTCTCAGAAATGATCAAGAAATATAGAAACATCTCAAGATACAAAATCAACATCCCCAATTAAGTAGCCTTCATATATGCCAATAGCAGTCAAGCTGAGAATAAAGTCAAAGACACAGTACCCTTCAAAGTAACTCTAAAGAAAAGGAAATAACTTGGAATATGTCTAACAAAAGATGTGAAGAATATAGATTTCTTTTTTAAAAAACTATAAAACCCTGAGAAAATAAATAGCAGAAGACATTAATAAATGGAAGAACATATCACGCTCATGGCTGGGAAGAATCTACATTGCTAAAATTTTCATACTACCCAAAATGATCTACATATTTAATGCAATCCCCATCAAAGCACCAACATCACATGTTGAAGACCTAGAAAAAAATAGTACTTCATTTCATATGGGACCAGAAAAAAAAAAAAAACAAAACAAAACTGAGAAGCAAATACAATTTTTAGAAATAAAAATAAATCTGGAGGCATCATGTTATCAGATTTCAGGTTATACTACATATCTATAGTGATGAAAATGGAATGATACTGCCACAAAAAGATAAAGATCTATGGAATAGAATAGAGAAACTAGAGATGAACCCAGCCTCATATAACCATCTGATCTTTGATAAACTAAACAAAAGAATGCACTAGGGAAAATAATCCTAAATAGGTGGGAGAACTGCTTAGCCACATGTAGAAGACTGATATTGGACCTTTTACCACTGCCAAAAATTCACTCTTGCTGGGGTAAAAGGCTTAAATTTGAGACATGAAATAAAAATTCTAAAAGAAAATGTAGGGGAAACTACTGGCAATATTGGTCTGGGAAAAGATTTTATGAAGAAGACCCACTTGGAAATTGCAGCAATACCAAGAATAAATAGATGCAAGATTAAGCTAAAAGTGTTCTGCACTGCTAAGAGTAGCACAACTAAAGCAAACAGACAGCCCTTAGACTGGAAGAAGATATTTGCATGATATGAATCTGATGAAAGGCTAATAAGTAGAATTTACAGAGAACTCAATTTAATCAACAAGAAAAAAAAAATAAAACACCTACCCTGAAAAAAAGCAAACAACACCATTTATAATTTGGCAAGAGACATTTTTCACTGTCTGGCATGCATTAAGGGTACAAATAATTAAGTTACACTAATTGCATTTGTTAAATAAAATCTCTCTTGTAATTGTGTCTGACCCCTAAGAGGAGTGCCTTACATTGTGATCCACCATCACCCTCTCTCCTCTCCTCTACCCAATCCCTCATTTCCATACCCCCCACCTTGTATTAGATCATCTACTGCCTTCATATTGGAATTGAGTATATTGGACTCTTGCTTCTCCATTCTTGTGATGTTTCACTAAGAAAGAGTGTGTTCCAACTCAATTCAGGTTAATACAAAAGTTGTAAACTCTCCATCTCTTTTAATGGCTGAATAGTATTCCATGTATACCATAGTATTCCATGTATACCATTCCAAGTATACCATAGCTTGTTAATCCATTCCTGGACTGGTGGGCATTTAAGTTGTTTCCACATTTTGGCAATTGTAAATGGATCTGTGATAAATAGTCTAGGGCAAATGTCCTTACGATAAAAAATATATATTTTTTTTTTCTGGGTAGATGCCTAGAAAAGGGATTTCAGGATTGAATGGGAGGTCTAATTTAAGTTATTTGAGAATTCTCCATACTTTCTTCCAAAAAGATTGTATTAGATTGCAGGCTCACCATCACTGTAAAAGTGTTCCCTTCTCTCCATATCCACCCCAGCATCTGCAGCTTTGATATTTTGTGATGTGGGCTATTCTCACTGGGGTTAGGTGATATCTCAGGGTAGTTTTGTTTTGAATTTCTGTGATGATCATGGATGAAGAGCATTTTTTTCAAATGTTAGCCATTTATCTGTCTTCATCAGAGAAGGTTCTGTTTAGATCTCTGATAAGTGGGCAAGACACTTGAACAGAAACATCTCTGAAGATGATTAATGAGTGGTCAAAAAACACATGAAAAAATGCTCATCATCCCTAATCATCAGAGAAACTCAAATCAAAACCACTCTAAGATATCACCTAACTCAGGTGAGATTAGCCAACATCCCAAAGTCCCAAAACTGCAGTTGCTGGCATGAACAAAGAGATAAGAAAACTCTTTTGTACTACTGGTGAGATTGCAAATTAATAAATCCTTTTTGGAAAGAAGTATGGACAATTCTCAAAGAACTAAAAGTTGACCTTCCATTTGATCCTGTAATTTCATTACTAGGTATCTACCTGAAAGAGAAAAAATAGTTTTTACATGACATTTGCAATAAAATATTTATTTCAGCTCAGTTAACAATTACCAAGATGTGGGAGCAACCTAAGTGCCCATCAACTCATGAATGGATTAAGAAACTGTGTTATTTGTATACCATGGAGTACTGTTCAGCCATAGAAAAGTTGCAGACTTTACATTTTTATGTTTACCTGGATGGAGTTGAAACACATTCTTCTTAGTAAAGTATCATAAGAATGGAAAATCAAGTATTCAGTGTACACAATACTAACATGAAACCAATATATAAAAACTACATGCTCATATAATGGAAAAGCACAAGTATAGTCTAGTATGGGGAAAGGGGAGGAGGAAGGAAGGGAGGGAAAAGAGAGGGAAGGGAGGAGGGAGAGTGACTGGTGAGATCTCACCTAATGTACATAATGTGAGGCTGTTCAGCACACCTTCTGAGTGAAGGGGTCAACTACGATCAGAACTTTACCTTAGAAATGAAAATAATGTAACCTAGACATTTTCACTCTCATATTAATTTGAAATTTAAAAAAATTATATTATCCCACAGTTCTCTTAGGTTCTATATATCTTTTAAACTTTGCTCTTCCCCCTCTTTTTTCATATTGGATCATTACTTTTGATCTTTCTTCAAGTTTGTTCACTCTTTTTATATCATCTTCATTTTGCTCCTTAGATTCTTATTGTAGTCTATTTTATTCTGCTATAACAGAATACCGAGCCTGGGTAATTTATTAAAGACAGAACTTCATTTGTCACAATTCTGGACACTAGGAAGTCCAAGATAAAGGTGCTGAGATCTTGTAAGGCTCTTCTTGCTGTGTCATCACATGGCAGAAGGCAGAAAGGGGCAAATCCATTACCATCAGCCCTTTATAAAAGTATGAATCCATTTATGATGGTAGAACCCTTGTGTCTTAAACACCACACTTTTGTCTGCACCTCCCAATACAGTTGCATTGTGGTTAAGTTTCCTACACATAAATTTTTGGGGACATATTCACACTATAGCATTCTGCCATTAGCCCCCAAAGTTCATGTTTTTCTAAAATGAAGTAATATATTCATTTCATTCAAGTAGTCCCCAAAATATTAACTCTTTTCAGCATCAACACAAAGGTTCAAATCCCAGAGTCTCATCCAAATATGATATGGATGAAACTCAAGGCATAATTCATCCTGAGGCAAATTTCCCACCAACTATAAGCCTGTTAAATCAAATAAGATACTTTACATGTTTCCAAAATATAATGCTGGCACAAGCATAGGATAGACATTTTCATTCCAAAAAGGATGAACAGAAAAGATGAAAGGAGTAAGAGGGTAATCCTGGCACTCTGGGAGGTCCAGACAGGTGGATTGCCTGAGCTTAAGAGTTCAAGACCAGCCTGAGCAAGAGTAGACCTCATCTCTAAAAAATAGCCAGGTGGAGAATTCTGGGAAGATGGCCGACAAGTAGCAACCCTGGTCAGAGACTCCTGAGCAAAGGATGAAAAACTGGATGGAATCAGACTCTATGAAACCAAAAACAGGGAGCTGAGCCAAGAAAGAAATTCAGCAAGCTATAACTCCAAGGAAGAGCATTCAAGAAAACAAATTACAGGTACAAAGCCTATTGACTAGATGATGAGAGGTAAAATGAGAGGTCTTTTGTTCCCTGCTCATTCACAGATAGCCTGCAGCAGGCCTCCTGCTTGGGAGAGGGGTCTCCCGTTCTCTAGTCGAAAGGCTTTGTACCTGAAATTTGTTTTCTTGAATGCTCTTCCTTAGAGTTACAGCTTGCCGAACTTCTTTCTTGTCTCAGCTCCCCACCTTTGGCTTCATAGAATACAATTCCATCCAGTTTTTCTTCCTCTGCTTAGAAGCCTCTGCTGAGAGTTGCTACCAGTCAGCCATCTTCCCAGCCTGCTGCAGGCTATCTGCGAATGAGCAGGGAACAAAAGACCTCTCATTTTACCTTGCTGGAGAGAGCTGCTAAACTACAGGTCTCTTTCTCCATGGAGGTCCCACTTGTGAACCTAGACACCACCCTACTAGGCATATAATTGAACAGATATTTTACTCTACAAGTCCAAACTCCAAGTCCACCCTTTCCCCTTCACATGGTGGTCTGAAGTTCTGCCCTGTGCAGAGCATAGATTGTTTGGTCTTGTCCTGAGAGACCTGGGCATAATGTGGACCACCAACCATTAGGATGGAATATGTGACTAATGGGGAAGAAAGAGGGTGGGGGAATAAAGGGACACTGGTGGGAGGAGGAGAAGTCCCTGGTTATGACTATGCCTGGCTAGTGGTAGTGTTGACCCTCAGTTCAGGTTGTGTGGTACAGAAGCCCCAGCTCTGACAACACCCACAGCAGGAGAGTGGTTGTCCCATGTGGACTGAGTTTGGCAGACAGGGCTGGTCCCTGCTGGGCCTGTGAGCAGAGGCCTAATAGGTGTGGACTGCAACCTGAGAGCAAGGTGTGGTCTCCTGATTCCAACAGAACCCTCAAGCAGTGGCTTACTGGGTGTTAACCAAGCCCTGAGGGCTAAGACATGCTCCATTGCCTCCAGCAGGGCTGGTGAGCAGAAGCTTACCAAGTGAAGACTGAGACCTGTGGGCAGAGTGTGGTGCCCTGACTCTAACAGAGCCTGCAAACAGAGGCTTGCCAAGCAGTGAACTGAGACTGGCAGGCAGGGGCATGGTCCCCTGACTCCAACTGGTCTGGCAAGTAGAGGCTAGCTGTGTATGGACTGAGACCAGAGGTTAGGCCTGGTGTCCTGACTCCAACAGAGCCTGCAAACAGAGGCTTGCCTAGCAATAGACTGAGATTGGCAAGAGGTGCATGGTCCCCTGAGTTCAACAAGTCTGGCAAGCACTACTCCAGATGCTACTCCAGAGGCTAGCTGTATGTGGACTGAGACCAGTGGGCAGGGGTGTTGCCCCTGGCTCCAGCTTAGCCTGTGAGCAGAAAAGTAGACAATAGTGTGGACTGAGTCTAGTAGGTAGGAGTGTAGATCCCTGACTCCAATTGTGCTTTGAATCCCTCTGCTTTGAATTATCCTTGAATCCCTCTCTGTTGGGCACAGTTTGCACTGCCAGAGACAATTTGGTTGGAAACCATGTTTGGGGCTGTCCACTCCAGGACATTCTGAGGTTGACCTTTGAAGTTCTATAGTGGAAAAGAACTGAAGGGTGGGAGCTGGGCGCCGCAGCTGTTTGTATCTCTTCACAGTCAAGATTTAAATCTAAGAGTGTGGTTTCTTAGGATAGGGTAGAGGTTGGCTGATATCAAAACAGAGCTAGCCAGCACTATCTCACCAAGTAGGTCCTCAGAATATCTGGCCACAACTCTGAAAGGAGCCTTTGTAAGGTTGTAGGAGATAAGCCACAATTACAAAGCATAGCGCTTGGGCAACGGGCTATCTCTAATACCTGGTAACGCCAATTCAATCTCACCCTACCGGTTCTAATAACCAAACAGTAGAAAATAAAAATGTTGTGGACCCAACAGAAGAACTCTGGCAACATGAATAACCAGAGTAGATCAACCCCCTGCCCAAGAAATGACATAGGACATACAACTGAAGATGCCATGCATAGACAAATGGCAGCAATGTCAGAAACTGATTTCAGAATATGGATTGGAAATAAGATAAATAGAATGGAAGAAAAGATGAGAAAAGATGGCAATTGAATTCTAAAGAGTAGTTCTAAACTTGTCTCAAGAAATTAATGAATTCAAAGCCCAAGTCACCAATGATATGGACATAATGAAAAAAGAGATAACAGAGCTCAAGGAAACGAAACAGTTAGTTGAGGAGCTACAAAATACAGTAGAATCCCTCAGTAACAGAGTTGACCAGGAAGAACAAAGGATCTCTAAAACTGAGGACAAAGCATTTGAACATTCCCAAACACTCAAAGAGGCAGACAAATGGAGAGCAAAAACTGATCATTCCCTGAGAGAGTTGTGGGATCACTACAAAAGATCAAACATTTGTCTTATAGTAATTCCAGAAAGAGAAGAGGATGGTCCTAAAATTACAGATGCTCTACTCCAAGAGATTTTGGAGAATTTTCCAAACATTGCAAGAGATATGGAACTTCAGATAGCAGACAGTTTCAGAACCCCAGCAAGACTCGATCCAAATAAAGCATCTCCTAGACACATTGTGATTAACTTCGCCAAAGTTAAGATGAAGGAGAAAATTCTGCAAGCAGCCAGACGTAAGAAAAGCATCACCTCCAAAGGGAGACATATCAGAATAACTGCAGATCTCTCAGCCAAAACATTTCAAGCCAGAGGAAGATGGTCATCAACTTTCAATCTCTTAAAACAAAACAACTTCCAGCCCAGAATCCTCTATCCAGCTAAACTGAGTTTTATTTGCGATGGAGAAATCATATACTTTAATGAGATAGCCCTGTTGAAGAAATTTGCCATAACTAAACCAGCTCTCCTGGATATTCTCAGACCCATCCTCCACAACGACCAGTGCAATCCTCTCCCTCCAAAGTAAACTCACTCAGAAATTTTTTGAATAAAATCCAACTTCCACAGTGGTGAATGGATTAAAATTGTCCACTGGACATCCGAAAATCATGACACCAAAAACACAACCAGGCTTATCAATCCTGTCAACTAATGTGAACAGTTTAAATTGTCCTCTAAAGAGGCACAGGCTGGCTAACTGGATACATAAACTCAGACCATATATCTGCTATATACAAGACTCTCACCTTACATTAAAGGATAAAAATAGACTCAGGGTGTGGGATGGACTTGAATAATGCAGGCAAATGGAAATCAGAAAAAAAAGTTGCAATTTTAGTAACAGATACAATTGGCTTTAAACCAACAAAGATAAAGAAAGATAAGGAAGGTCACTACATATTTGTCAAGGGAAACACCCAACATGAAGAGATTTCAATAATTAACATTCACCCTACCAGAATGCTCCTCAATTCATAAAGCAGACCCTAATAAATATGAACAAATTGGTATCTTCCTGCACTATAATAGTTAGAGATTTTAACATCCCTTTAACGATTTTGGATAGATCCTTGAAGAAGAAACTAACAAAGAAATATTAGACTTAAACCTGACCCTAGAACAAATAGACTATTCAGACCTCTACAGAACATTTCACCCTAATAAAACTGAATATACTTTTTTCTCATCAGCACACATGTAATCCTTGAAAATAGATAATATCCTAGGAAATGAGTCTAACCTCAGAAAATTTAAAAGTATAGAAATTATTCCCTGTACCTTCTCAGACCACCATGGAATAAAACTTGAACTCAACAGCAATGGGAATCTCCATATTCAAACAAAGTCATGAAAGCTAAATAATTTTAGGCTGACTGATAGCTGGTTCAAAGATAATAATAAAAAGGAAATTACCCAATTTTTGGAACTAAATGATAATGAAGACACAAATTACCTAAACCTGTGGGATACTGCAACGGCAGTCCTCGGAGGGAAATTTATAGCATGGGAAGACTTCATCAAGAAAACAGAAAGAGAGGAAGCCAACAACTTAATGGATGATCTCAAAAAACTGAAAAAGGAAAAATATTCCAACTCCAAATCAAGTAGAAAAAAATAAATAAACAAAATTAGGGCAGAATTATATGAAATTGAAAACGAAAGGATCATTCAGAAGATCAACAAAACAAACAGTTGGTTTTTTGAAAAAATTAACAAAATTGACGAACCTTTGGCCAACCTAACAAGTAATAGAAAAATAAAATCTCTACCCAAAGCAATACATAATTTCAATGCAATTCCTATTAAAGCTCCATTGTCATATTTTAAAGATCTTGAAAAAATAATACTTCATTTTATATGGAATCAGAAAAAACCTTGAATAGCCAAAACATTACTCAGCAATAAAAACACAGCAGGAGGAATCACACTACCAGA
>CAUYPK010115057.1:0-33122 GCA_963574355.1 Loris lydekkerianus
TAGTGAAGTATCTCTAGAATGGAAGAAAAAGTATTCAATGTACTTATCCCTACTAGGAAACTACTTTATGGCTTTCACATGAAAGCTATAACCCAGTTATAATCCCTACTTATATAATATAAGAGTAGGGAGAAGGGGGAATGGGAGGGGTGGGAAAGGGTGTGGGGGGCGGAGGGAGGGTGATTGGTGGGATCACACCTGTGGTGTATCTTACAAGAGTATATGTGAAACTTAGTAAATGTAGAATGTATATGTCTTAACACAATAACTAAGAAAATGCCAGGAAGGCTATGTTAACCAGTGTGATGAAAATGTGTCAAATGGTCTATAAAACCAGTGTATGGTGCCCCATGATGGCATTAATGTAAAATAAAAAACAAAAGCTATGATTTAATAAAAAGAAAAAAAAAAGAAAAGAAAAGAAAAAAAAGAAAAGGAAGAGCAAAATCCCTGAACTCAGCCCAGGAAGTCAGCACAGCTAGCCATTCCCTTGTTGTAAGTATATACTTGTGCTTTTATCCTTTACCACCATCTTAAAGCATAAGTGGATGCGTGATGAAATAAAGGATCTGAGGGCTTGCTACACACCAGGCACTGTGAGACGCACTCTATTACGTCATCTCATTTAATCCTTACCATGATGCAATAAATTAGCTTTTCTCATTGCCCCAGTTGATAGTTGAAGAGAGCAATTTTGAGTAACTTTTCTCAGCCTCACATGACTTAACAATATGACAGAACTAGTGTTTAAACCTACCCAGGTCTGAGTCCCAAGTCTTTGTTTTCTTTTTTATTTGTTTGTTTGTTTGTTTTTTCATTTCTTTTTTTTTTTTTATTTTAAACTCAACTTCCCACAAAACAGGATCCCAGTTTACCATGAAGTCACCCATTCACTCAGCCAAACTGATAAATAGAAGGTTTAAAAGGCAAGAATCCTATCCTTTGACAAAGATTCAGTTTCCCCAACAATTTAAACAACCAAATTATTACATTTTACAAATGAGAGACGTTTTATGAGATATAACATTGATACAGGATTTTCCCACTCAGGGCTGAACAGGGAACCCCCATTTTTCAGACTCAGGTGAGCTCAGACATCAGACTGATCTCCAGGCACAAATCCTCTGAGCCCCAGCATGGTCATGGACAAAGCAGCCCAAAACCTTTGGACGGCTCCACCCTGACTAAGGAGCACACACCCTAATCCCCTCCCCAGACAAAAACTGCAGCAAAGACCTAATAACTTTGTCCAAGTTGAGGCCCTGCATTCATTCATTTGCTAGAACACCTCTTCAGTTTGTAAAGGTATTTTTCCATCTACCAAGTCTTGGCCAAAATATCTCTCAGGGCCAATTATTTACCCCTAGGAAAAGGACTTAAGCAGGAAACCTCTGATCTGGGCCTCCTCCCCCCTTCCAGAGGCCCCAAGTCTTTGTTTTCAACCAGGATAGCCCACCCAGGTGAATAAAAGAGGGGCAGCTTAAAGCAAAATTATGACTCCAACAAATCTGAACCATCCCGTTTGAATTTAAAAAATTAAACAAATGAATAAGAGGAAATGATTTCCAATAAAAGCAAGACTGATAAAAGTGAAAAGAACTGGGCACATAATTGTGCAGTAGGATTGCTGAGTGCTAAGGTGAAGTGCTGAGAAAAGCAAATTAGTTACCTGGCCCCCATGCCCACGATCGGAGGAAGAACTCACCTGGAGAGAGTGGCCTCCTGAGCCGCATCTCTGAGTGTCAGGGAGCATCTCTAAGCAAGTCCCCAGATACAGAGGCGAGCAAGGTCCAGGCTTGGAATTCTATTTCTGCCCATTCAGTCTATTTAACAGCCCTTCAAAATAATTTAATTCTGGATCTGAAGTGTGTTATTTCTTATCTGGCAGTGATCCTGGACATCTTAGAAATATTTTAAACTCAATAATACAAAATTATTACTATTGTCTGGAAAACAGAGCTGGCAAGGGCCGGCCAGCATATTCAGGCATCTGTCTACGGGATAAACTTTAAGGTAATAGCAGGTGCAGGAGCCATACATCTGTTCTGCTCAGTGTCTCCCTGGGTAGATAACCAAGAGTCAGTTATTGTGTGGTGGAAATGATACAACCATAAGCATCCAAACAAAGTCTAGTCTCCAGTTTCAAATTTGTTCAATTGATTTCCAAGTAGACCTTAATTGCCCTATCTTGGCTCTTGTTAGCAATGCACACCATCTCCTGTATTTATTTCTGTTCTAATAAGATGATCTCTGGCTCATATATAATATGGTGGAGTTTTTTTCCTCTTGCTAGAGAAATAGTATTTAAGTAGTTTAAACACTTACAGTTGTTTCCTCTGTTTTCTGTAGAAAGGAAACTGAGAGTTAGGGGAGTAAGTGAATGTTCTAAGTTTGTATATATTATAAGCAATGAAATTGAGTTTCAAACCCAGTTATGTTGGACTCCAAATCTATTTTCACTGCACCACACTGTTTCTCTAATAAGGACAATTAATAGCCTACTTGTCAGAAGGTGCAGCTGCAGTGACGACCCTGGGTTCTCTGTTGGGGCTCACACTTTCCATGTTATCTCAGAGGTATTCACACCCAAGTTCACAGTCTGTGCTGCTTTAACTGTAGGCAAGATCTCTGCTAAAACATCAGGCCAATGTCTTATTTACTTTATTCTTCTTTTCTTGCACTTATTATTATATTTCCAACAAAGGATGAAATCTGCCTCTTTAAAGACCCAGTGGTTTCTTACAGCTCTCCCCTAGAAGCCCTGAGATCCTGCCCACAGTCCTCTAGCATCTGATTAAATATGAATGTGGAGGTGGGGTGCTCACTCACTATCCTTTCCCTAGAATCCCCCATTACTAAAACACAGCTAAAGCAGGCTGGAAACAGGGCCAGCCCATTACCTATTAATTCTTAATAGGCTGGTGGATTATAATGATACTTGGATGATAAAAACGGATGGGTAGACAGATCCTGTCTATACCTAAGATTTAACCTGAATGGAAGCCAAAAAGCTAAAATGATAGTGAGAGAGACACTAGACACCCTTGGAGACCTGTGGCTGCCATTTGTACTAAGCCCGGATGGATCTAAGTGGCCACTCCTGATGGGCTCTCTGTGCTCACAATCTGTGATCCAAAGCACCAGGCTTAAACAGCCTTTGCTGCTGTTACCAAACTCTTCTGCAGGCCTGTGCCTGAAACTTCTGTCTGCCTCTGTCTATCTTTGCAGCTCCTGTTATTACATTCTTGGTCTGAGAATAAAGCCTCCAGCCACTTTTCCACCCACCATAGAATGATGTGAAAGTTGCATTCTTAAAAGGACCAGACAGAAGACAAACCAGAGGCTAGTTTGAGCAACTGGCTTCATCTTACATGCCATCTTTAAAGAACTAAAAAAGTCGGCTGTTTGTAGCGCCGTGTGTAGGCTGTGAAGCTCTGTCCAAGTCCAGTGGGAAAACAGCAATTGTTGGTTAGTAATGTTTTCCACAGACACGGGGAGTAGGAGTGAGAGCGAGTCTAATATTTGTCACATCTGAGAGAAGTTCTCTCTTTCTAATGTGGAGAAGAATGTCCCATCCACACAGTTAGATCAATTGTCTGCAGCAAAGCTGTGAAGAAGGCAAAGTTATGAGGAAACCAAGCCCTGAAACTATTCCCAAAAATAAGAGGGAGAAGGAGGAGGAGGGGGTTACTTTGAAGGAAACAGACAATAGGCAGGATGTCAAGTAATCAACCTTGAGATGCAGCCTCATGAAAACCCCATGGCTTCCAGCCACGGTTCACTGCCATGATACTATCTCACCACTATGCTCTCATCCCCGGTCAAGACCATAATGTGAACACTTGCTTCCATTCTGAACATCTGGCTCCTGGAGTTGGCTCCTGCCCCAATGACCTTCTCTGCACATGTGTAAAATAGCTCTGTAATAGCATTCTACGTCCACACTGGAATCTGACTTCTCTAAGAACCCTGAAAATGCTCCTCTCTGGTACCTCTTTGTTCTCCAGCCTTGGCACAGTGGGTAATGTCCCTTCATGTTCATCTATTTCAATCCTCTCTGCAAAGGGGAAGTCTGAGATGTAGGAAAGATAAGAGATTTTGCAGAGACCACCCAGAGTCTGACAATGGAAGAGCTGGCCTCTAGACTCTTGGTCCCAAGCGCTTCCCAGTGTGAGTTGTGTCACTGCTGCTTCCGGGATCAGCTCCAGGCAGCAATGCCATCATTTCAAGATGATATTTGGTATTTAGGGCATACTGTACATGTTCTCACTCTCATGACTACCTTGGAGCCTTAAGCAAAGACCTAAAATATACACTTGAGAGAGGCCCTAGCATGTCTGAGACACCACAAGAAGCCATCATCACACTTCAGGTTTCACACAGTCCAACATCTCACACAGGAGTACCCAAGCCATAGCTATGAAGCTGAGAGCTACTGTCTATAAGATTTTAGGAATAAATCTTAAATCTTAAATTTTTGAAATAAATCCTATTAAAGATAATGAATAACACTGAGGAGAGGACACTCAAAGGACACACACTGTATGTACTTATTCATTTGGTGCATCATCCCTCGATGGCACACAAAGGCATTGGATTCTTTTTCAAACTTCCCTGTTTGTTGGAGTCTTCCCTGAGTGAGGAAGAACCGGGACTGTATTCTTGACCACATTTATGCCAATCCCACTCTCAAGCATCTAGAACACACCCAGGCATGTGGCTGGTGACTACCAGTGTTAAGTGGCTGAGACAACAGGGGTATGATTTGTGGGGATGGTATGTAGTCTAGATGGATGAAGGAGAAGAGACCTGAGCCTGGAGATAATCTAGGATTCTTTCAGAAAGTGTTGGGGGAGACCCGTGGCATTGTACTGACGCCAAACTATGAAGATATACAACTTTGAAAGACCATGGAGCATAGCAGGAAAGACACTGGATTCAGGAGCCAGGTGGCCTGTGTGCTGGTCCCACCTGGCAAGCAACTTGCATACTGTCTTCTTTGCTTTCATTCAAAACCAGCACCCATCATCAAGTCCATTCTCTCCCTCAGCTCCCTCATTTGTACATAGATATGGAGACAGTTACAGTACTTAGTTTATATAGTCATTGAGAGGATTAACTGAGTTAAAGCATAAAGTCTTTAGAACAGTTCTTGAATTCTCTAGGCAGGCTGTAAGAAGATATATAACAAGACTTAAAACTAAAGGAAAGTGGAAAAGGAGTTGATAATGTAGCAAGACAAATTACCTACTAGTTCCCCAGCACCTGGTCTCCATTTTTTACATAACAGTCCTAATTTGAGTTTGGAGGTCTGCCCCATCTCTCTCAGTCTTCAAGGTTTGGAAGGAGCAGGGAGTGATTTCCAGGAGGAGGAGCAGGTATCCTATTTCCAGACAACAGTTCTTAGTGGCACATGTCTTTTTTTTTTTTTTTTTTTTTTTTTAATTAAATCATAGCTGTTTACATTAATGCAATTATGGGGTATAATGTGCTGATTTTATATACAATTTGAAATGTTTTCATCAAACTGGTTAACATAGCCTTCATGGCATTTTCTTAGTTATTGTGTTAAGACATTTATATTCTAAACCTAGTAAATTTCACATGTACCCTTGCAAGATGCACCATACTTATGGTTCCACCAATTACTCTCCCTCTCCTTCCCTCCCTCTCGCCTTACCCCTTCTTCTTGGGCTATAATTGGGTTATAGCTTTCATATGAAAGCTATAAATTGGTTTCATAGTAAGACTGAGTACATTAGATACCTTTTCTTCCATTCTTGAGACACTTTGCTAAGAAGAATATGTTCCAGCTCCATCCATGTAAACATGAATGAGGTAAAGTCTCCATCTTTCTTTAAGGCTGCATAATATTCCATGGTGTACATATACCACAATTTATTGATCCATTCTTGGGTCGATGGGCACTTGGGCTTCTTCCATGACTTAGCAATTATGAATTGGGCTGCAATTCTGGTACATTCTGGTACATATATCTTTGTTATAATGTGATTTTTGGTCTTCTGGATATATACCTAGTAGAGGAATTGTAGGATCGAACGGCAGGTCTATTTTTAGATCTCTAACTGTTCTCCAAACATCGTTCCAAAAGGAACATATTAGTTTGCATTCCCATGTCTTAAGTCTGTCCAGTCATAGAAATTTTCCAAATTAGGTGATCATAGCTGCCTACAACTCTTTTCCGTTGACGGGAAAGCTGGAAGGAGCTGATAGCAGGCACTTTACAAGAGGAGGTGAGTCTATCTGGGAATGCGAGCAATGGAGAAAAAAGTTATTCAAATCAAGAGGCAAAAAGTGAAAAAGTCCTGAAGCCTTGATGACATCATTTAACCCCCTATAAAGAGCCACATCTGAAAGCCAATTACTCATACAGTTTTCAGTTACATAAGCCAATAAATTCCCTTTTCGCTTGAGCCAGTTTGGATTGAGTTTTCTGTGACTTACAACTGAAAAATCTTTAGTTACAGATACCAGTGAGTTGGAGACTTCAGCTTTGGAGACAACTTTTAAGAGTTACTGCCAAACCTAACACCTTGGAGGGGTTCATAACTCATCGAGGCTTTGGACACTTTACTCAAGCTCTGGGACAGTCTCTTTCTTCCTATGGGAAAACAGGGATGATAAAAAACTACTTAGAAGTTGCTGTAAGAATTAAAAGATATCATATATGAAAATGCCTAACACAGTGATCTCCACCTTTGGGGGTCTCAGTGAACATCCAGCAGAGAGTTCAAAATGTGAAGAATATTTATTGGAGAGCTCCTGTGAAAATGCATTTGTAATTTGGATTGTATTGATTTCAAGAAGATCTTTATGTGGCAGGAACGAAAGAGTATTTTGCAAAACTAGAATGGACTTAATAATGGGTGCTGGTTTGGAATGAAAGCGAAGAAGACAGGATGCAAATTGGTTTTCTTCTAAGAGAGCAGAAGAATAATGCCAAAATATGCTGGATTCATCAAGTTTTATATTCTAAAACAGTGCTTCCCAATTTTCCGAGGGATAAAACATTGTGTGGTATATTGGGTCCATAATACAAGTTCCTGAGACCCATCTCAGACTCGGTCAGTTGGGATATCAAAGGGAATGAACCTCTAAGAATTTGTATTTTATAATCATTCTCCAACACGTGTCTGAAGCAAGTGTTTGTAATATTCAAGATGTTGCACACATGTGATGTAACTTTCCTTCCCACTATATTTGTGATTAGCTAGAGTTGATGTCACTGAATTAGAAATTATCAAAACAAAAGAAAGCTCAAGGAACTTGGTTGGTGTCAGGAAATATTTCTGAGGCAAAAATTCTCTGTAATTCCAGGGATGAAAACTCAAAAGCTCCAACTTGTGAATTGTGTCCCTGATTCTCCAGAAAGAAGTAGTGGAAAATACATTGTGTCAACGTTGGTCATTGCTGTGATATCTAAATTTAAAAAGCTGGAAAACACCCTTGAGCTGGACCCTAACACACTACCCATCTTGCTTTTTAGGGAAATGTTAGGCAGCCCTGAATTATTTGTCCACTTTGGGAATTTCCTGGCCTGGAGAAAACTACTTTGTCTAAAGTTATAGCCTAAATAAATGTGGCATGTTAAGGTCCTATCTACCTGCTCTAACTTGATAAAATTCTGCAAAACTATCTGAGCTTCCTGGGGTAGGCTTAGGCCTTCACTGCATCTGCACAGCAGCTCAACTCCACCTCCCAGTCTTTGCTTTCTACCTCTGACTTGGCACAGGTGTCCAGCCTCGAGAGCCTCCTGTAATAGACCTTCTCATAGCCTGCTTCCCTTGGAGCCTGACCTGAGATAACCATCTATATCTAGAACTGGAAAACTAGTGAAATGTTTTATTGTCCAACCCTTTGGTTGGAAGACTTTGGTTCTATCTCAACATTATTTATAATGACTCTGAAAAAATAGAAACAATATCTAAAATGGATAAAAGATAGGTAATCAAAGCAGAATACAAAATCTCATGCAGGCCAAAATTACTATTACATAAAAATCATCCACAGGGATGGGGACAGAAGGAATGCATAAAAACTAGAGTTACTTGTGCAGGAGAGAGGGAAGGTGGGGGATCTGTGAATTTTTTGAAGTGTTTAAAGTTATTATTAAGACATAATATTCATAGCAGACAGCAAGGTACACTGAATAATAAATCAGATATTAATCTGATAAAGAAAAGCCTAAAAACATGTCAATAGCATCCCCCACTGTATAAAAAAACACCTGGGAGAAGAGAGTGGGATCAAATTGTTAAGGTTACGTACATTCTGTTGTTATGTTTCTTTCCCATGGCTAAAAGATCAGGGGGCAGGGGCGGAGGGGGGGTCTGGTTCCAGCAGCCAAACAGCCAAGCCCAGAGCAGGGCACCCTGTAGAACAGTGCTTTTCAACCTTTATTTCACAGCCCACTTGAACCTATAGTTAAACTTTCATGGCACACTTATATTGATCAAAAAAAAAAAAAGAGAGAAAAAAAGAATACACTTACTGTGCTTTGAACTTCATTTTGAAAATAATTTAATTAATGTTCTTTAAAAATTTTCATGGCATACCTAGGATCCTCTCGTGGCACACCCCTGTGCTATGACACACTCATTGAAAATCACTGGTGTGGAGTTTCAGTTTGGAAAGACGAGAAGAGTTTTGGAGACAGATGGCGGTGACAATCGCACAACCACATGAGCCACATGAACTGTACTCTCAAACAATGGTTAAAATGGTACATGTTATGTTAGGTATATTTGACCACAGTTTAAAAAAATAAAAATGGAAAAATGAAAAAAAGAGAGAAGCATTCTCTCCTCTCCTGCTTCTGCTCTGAGCTGGAGACCAAAAATAAACGCACAGCATTAGCATTGAGTGTGTCTTCTTGTTAATTGTCTTGTTTTAGATGCAGATGTTTTTCACTTACAGACAGTGTTTTGGGGGAAATAGGAATACAAAATGTGCTTGTTTGGCATTTCTGAACCTAGTAAAACTTTGATTAGTTTGAATGGCATCGCTCCTCTGGAGAGAAACATCAAACCCAGGAAAGCTACAGCCCTTTGTTCCCTCCCAGCTTTAAAGGAACAAGCCCTCTTTTAAGTAGGAATGTCTGTGGAATCAAGCAGTTTCTTTGTTCCCTGAGATACTATTTTGTAAATGCTTATTTAATTTTTTTTTCTATTTTTCTTCATTAAAAGTTCTTTTTGCCTACATACGGTGAAAAAGCAGAAATGATCAGTGAGCTGATTATCTGACTGGTTATCTCTCCAATCTTGGAAGAGAGGAAGAGTGAGCAAGACTTGCAGTCTCTTACCTAAAATAGAAAGGAAAAGAAAGGCCATTGCCCGGGCTGTGGCCCCCCTGCTTTGTAGACTATCTATCTATCTATCTATCTATCTATCTATCTATCTATCTATCTATCTATCTATCTTTCTGTCAGCTTTAGCTTTTGCTCTAGACTAATGATCAACTGCCTGCATGTCAAAAGATGTGTCAACCAACCAGGGTCCCCCCCAAATTAAATTAGAGAGCATCTCTCTTAGAAAAGAGCTGGGTTTCTAAAGTAGAGAATCCTGATTTTGATTCTCCAAGCTCTATTATTTACTATCTATGTGACTATTCATCTATAAGCTCCACACTTGTCTTCTGTAAAATGGGAGTAATTATAACGCCTACTCCACAGGAGAGATGTGAAGATCAGGTAATAAGTCAGAAGCACCTAGCTAACACAATCTGGGGCACACAGGATGAGCTCAATAACACATTTAGCTTTTATCATATGTAGTCCATTTTATATGAGGAGGCTTTGATTCTGAAAATAAAAGGAAACTCATGAAATTTGATCTCCTTTTTTGTGAGCCTTACAATTTAAAGAATCCAAGTATACCCTTGGATAACACCATTCACACCAAAGCCTCCTAAAATCATGTGCACTGGAATATAAGCAGGTGTATCTTAATTTCAAAAGGCTTAACTCATCCTTGATGTTTGGCAATAGTGATTTTCCACACAGAGGCAAGAATTTTATGGACTCCCCTTAATAGCGATGTCCCAGCATTAGTAACAGTGACAATATATTGTTTCATGACTCCAAATTCAACTCTCCTTATAAGTACTGGAGCAATATGCCAGCTAAGTGTGGAATTTACTGATTTAGCTGTGGAGGAAAGAAATTCTGCAGATCAGATCAATACAGCCAGTAAAAACAAACTGCAGAATCCTCATTTTCTGCCGGAGGTCTGTAAGTGAGGGCATTAGATGAGGCCTCTGAATTATTCCTGAGTACTTCATCTTGAGGGTCTAGAAATGGTCCTTTAAAACTATTACAGGGAAAAACTATGATTTTAAGTCACTGTGTTCAAATTAAATGTCCTATACCAAAAGGTATAGTTGACATTATTTTGGTCAAAAATTCAGATACCATACAAGAATAGTTTTAATCAGTCAGAGTACTGGGACAAACCTAAACCTCAAGTTAATTGTTCCAATGATTTTATTTTATTTTATTTTATTTTATTTTATTTTTATTAAATCATAGCTGTGTACAATAATGCAATCGTGAGGTACAATGTGCTGGTTTTATATACAGCTTCAAATATTTTCATCGAACTGGTTAACATAGCCTTTATGGCATTTTCTTAGTTATTGTGTTCAGACTTTTATATTCTACATTAAGTAAATTTCACCCGTACCCTTCTAAGATGCACTGTAGGTGTGGACCCACTAATTACCCTCCCTCCACCCATCTTCTCCTCTGCCCTCCCCTCCCTTGCCCCTTTCCCCATATTCTTGTGCTGAGATTGGGTTATAGCTTTTATATGAAAGCTATAAATTAGTTTCATATTAGGACTGAGTACATTTGGGTACTTTCTCTTCCATTCTTGAGATACCTTGCGAAGAAGAATATTTTCCAGCTGTATCCATTTAAACATGAAAGAGGTAAAATTTCCATCTTTCTTCAATTCATAATTGCTAAGTCATGGAAAAAGCCCAAGTGCCATTGTCTCACGAATGTATTAATAAATTGTGGTATATGTACACCATGGAATCTTCCAATGATTTTGGATCCATATCTTCATAACAAGAAGATACGAACTTAGAATAATGGTTTTTGTAACAATAGGAACCCATATTTGGGAGTATAATTATCCATGACTACTTTTAAAACTATTTTAACATGATCATCTTTGTCATCATCGTGATCATTAAATTTTTCATAACACTAATACTTCAGCACAGTGGCAGTTTTTTCCTGTTACCTGCTTAAGGAATTTGCTAGTTTGAAAATCAGCCCTGTCCGAGTTTTAAAAAGACTGACAGTATCACAAAAGCATCACAATGGTACTGACACATCCTATGGATAAAGGTGCAAATGAGTGGCTATTTGGAAGTGGCTATTGAGTCTGGCTGGCCCATTATGATGTAAAACTCACATTGCCTTCAACTCAAGAGTAAAATCGCTAAGTAACTTTTTGAGGAAAATACCCACGTATGTGTCCAAAACTTAAAATATGCAGTAAGGTTCAGTAAAGCATTATGTGTGAGAGCAAAAATGTGGATATAATTTGATTGCTCTTCATGTGGGTACTGGCTAAATAAACTATACTCATCCATAATGTTAAAACTTTTTATAAAAATTAAGCAAAATAAATATATACAAATAAATATGAAATGATTCTACAATCATCAGTGAATTATTATATGTTTAACAACCAGCTCTCCATAAAAATACACTGATTGACAGTGTATGCCGCTTTTTGTGGTGTAAATACTCCCATCACAGCCAATTTCAGGCTACTGATGTGATGGCATTGGATGTGGAGTTGGGAAGAGATGCACACAATTGGCTCTCACAAATGGTACCAGTCAAGTCCAGCATGCCAATGTTGATACATTGTGAAGTGAATACACAAAGCACAAGGGTGAGACACACAGTATAATATAGACCTAAACCACGCATTGATGTGCACTGTTATGTATACACACGTATAAAAATTGATGAGTGAGTCACATCTGCCGCAAGAAGTGAGATTACTAACGGAAGGGATATTCAGTGGTGAATTTTGCTTTGTATCATTTAAACAGTATTAAATTTAAAATGTGTTAAACTATGTGCTTAAATATAAAAGAATAATGACAATTGCATATACCATATCCCAGCCATTGAAAACTTGATAAATTGGCCTAACATAGGCGTCAACTCAGATATGTTTATGGGAGTGAGGGAGAGAGGAAGCTACATGGGTAGATTAGCTGGATGGATGGATGGATGGATGGATGAATAGATAGATAGATAGATACCGTATATACTCGAGTATAAGCTGAGTTATTTTGGCACAAAAGTCGTGCCGAAAAACCCGAACTCGGCACAAATTGTGTGCCGAAAAAACTTGGCTTATACTCGAGTATATACGGTAAGTATAAACATGATGGGACTGCAGAGAGAGGAAGAGAGAAGTGTGGGAGTCCATGGGTGACTTGCCAGGCTTGTTTAAGTTGGTCTGGAGTAAGAAATTGAAGAAGGGGAGGCCAGAAGTGAGGAAGGGAAGCAACTCTGATCGGAATAAAGGCAAAAGCAAGGTCAAGAACCTCTTTGTGGGTCACTTTGTAGTGGAGGACAGGGAAGGGAGGGCAAGGAGCAGCAGCAGAGCATGATACACCTGGGCAGATGAGTGCAGTCTGCACCACACTGCACCACTCAGATTCCCCTTCAGGACCAAGGCACTGACTCACCCTCTGCCAGGTGCGACATTACTGAAAGTCCATACCTGCATCCCTCTCTAGGAATTGCCCTTGGCTGAAAAATCTGCTCAACTCAACATTACCCGCCCTCCCACCAGAGCAACTTGTATCCAATTAATGGCCAGTATAGTATGTACAAAGGCTGGGCCCCTTGCGTCAATCTAGGAAGTCTCTGAAGTTCATCACGGCTTTCCCTGGGGTGGATGAAGCTGCCCAGCACCATCCAGTTCCTCTGTCTGATCCTGCTGTCATCACCTCTCTGCAGTGATATTCCCAAGATACTCGCTAGTAAACCTCCTTTCACATAAACTTCAGAGCCTCTGGGTCTGTTTCGTAGAAAGCACAACCTGCCATTGATTAAGGCAAAATTTGGGGAAGACTTCCCAAGATGCAGGGGCAAAGGCAGTGTTTCGATCTCAGATCCTCCTGAATTCTGCTTTAAATGTAGAACCTCACCTTAGGGGTAAAGACAGAGGCCCTATAAGTGTTACTGAAATAAGGGTGAAACCAGCCCTTTGGATACCCTCCTGGAATACATTTATATATCCACATTCAAAGTGTTTCCATCAGATGAGGCACTGTGGCTCATGCCTGTAATCCTAGCATTGTGAAAGGCCAAAGCTGGAGGAACACTTGAGGTCAGGCGTTTGAGATCAGCCTGAGCAAGAATGAGACCCTGTCTCTGCCAAAAAAAAAAAAAAAAAAAATTAGACAAGAAAATTAGCTGGGCATGGTGGCATGGGCCTACAGTCCTCATTGAAGCAGGAAGATTGCTTGAGCCCAGGAGTTTGAGACTGCAATGAGCTATGATGATGCCACTGCACTCTAGCCTGGGAGACAGATCAAAACTCTGTCTCTAAATAAATAAATAAATAAATAGTTTTCATCAAAGACAGCTTCTCTCCCTGTCTTTATAGCCTCCAACAAGAACCAGTGTTACCCATTTCTGGGCTCCACTTATAGAAGTTTGGACTGGACAGTTGAGTTGTAAAGCCCTACTTTGCATCAGGAAGCTATATCCTTTGCTAAGGCTAAAGAAAGCGTTGTTGGAAATCACTGAGAGCCCACAGTCTCCTGCTCCACCCTGGACATCAGCAGACTATTCTATTCACAGCAGCCTTTACAGGGTCTCTGCACCATGACTCAGCTCACCTAAGACGGTATTAGTTGTTAGTGGTGGTGCCTGGTCTGCTATCCCTCAGTTCAGGATGCTTTGTAGGACCCAAATAGTAGTAAGAGGGTGTAATCAGAAACACACTTAAAATTTAATATCACAGAACTGGATCATGAATTGGATGGGGCAGGGATGGAGAAATAAAGGTGTTGAAATAGCTTTCTGGGTTTCTGGCCCACACCCCTGGCTGGACGATGATACCAGGGGTTTGATATGGAAGCAGGCTGAAGGACTGAGGCAGAAGATAGTGAGGTTATTTTTCTAGATGTCAAGTGTTTGGTGGCTTTGAGATACCCCATAAGGAATGTCAACTAGGCAGTTTGATGTACAGAGAAATTTACCATTTTTTAATTTTTTTAATTTCAAATTAATATGAGGGTACAAATTTTTAGGTTTCATTGTTTTCATGTCTAAGGAAAAGTTCAAGTTGTAGTTGAGCCTTTCACCCAGGGGGCCTGCTGAACACCCTCATATTATATACATTAGGTAAAAAACACAACACTATATTTCTGTTTTATCATTCACATGGGCATGTAGTTATTTATATGCTGGTTTCATATTAGTATTAAGTACATCAGATAAAGTTTTTCCCCATTCTTAAGATACTTTACTAAGAAGAATGTGTTTCAACCCCATTCGGGTAAACATAAAATATGTAAAGTTTCCATCTTTTCTTGTGGCTGAACAGTACTCCATGATATACGTATAACATAAGTTGTTAGTACATTCATGGGTTGATGGGCACCTGGGTTACTTCCATGACTTGGCAATTGTGAAGTGACCTGAAACAAACATTCTGGTACAAATGTCTTTGTAGTAAAATGATTTTGTTCTTCTGGGTTTTGGTCAGAGAAATATCCATAACCTTCTAATAATTGAAAATTAAAGTCCTGGGAGATGAGTTTACCTAAAAAGAGAAAGAGCTGTGAGCAATGAGCACATTGAATGGCCATATTCAGGAGAGGCAAGAAATGAAGAAAGAGAGAAACTGCTAGAGAGATAGAAAAACCAAGGGGATGTGGTGTCACGGAAGCCAAGGGTATTTTCAGGAAAGGGAGAGGGTGTGTTCGACAGTTGGACACCATGAAGATCAAGGAAGACAGTGGCAGAAGAAGGTCTTAGGGCTTCAGGACAGGGAAGGTCATGACTTTTTCACGAGTGGTGAGAACAGAAAACAGATTGGTGTGGACTGAGAAGTGTGTGGGATATGAAAAGAAAAGGGTCCAGTAATTGTGTCCCACTCTTTACAGCGATTTGCCTGTGAGGGGAAGCTGTAGGGGTGAGGACAGAGACTATCAGGAAGGGGGTCTACAAGGGGAGATTTGTGTGGTCATTTTACATTTTTGTTGTTGTTGTTTGCTTTTGTTTTTGAGATAGAGTTTCTATGTCACCCTGGGTAGAGTGCCATGGTGTCACAGCTCATAGCAACCTCAAACTCTTAAACTTGAGCAATCTTCTTGCCTCAGTCTCCCGAATAGCTGGGACTACAGGCACCCACCACCATGCCCTGATAGTTTTCCTATTTTTAGTAGAAATGGGGTCTCACTCTTGCTCAGGCTGGTCTCAAACACCTGTGTTCCAGAAACCCACCCACCTTAGCCTCCCAGAGCACCAGCATTACTGGCACCAGATATCATGCCCAGCCCATTTGATGTTTTTAATAGGAGAGACTTTTAATTCAATCAGGAAGTTTCTAGTTCAAGATGGAGACAGACTTTACAAGAGAAAGCAGAAATAAAAAGGCGAAAGGTTCTTGATAGGGTGGGAGATGCTGGGACCCAACACACAGGTGGGGGTGACTGCAGTACTGAGGAAGACAGGAAGGTGTTAGTGGGCCTCTAAGTGCGTTCTCTGACTGGACAGTGAGCAAGGCAGCTTGGACTCTGCTGCTGTTTCATTGGCAAATCAGGAGCTGAGGTCATCAATCAGCAGAAGGGGTGAGAAGCAGAGGTTTGGGGAAAGTGAAAAACGTTTGAATGGTCCTTGGGAAGAATGAGTGTGGACCAACCCGCTGTATGATTGCAGGGCAAGGTTAGGGTCTGGTCTGAGTGAGGGGACACAGATTTGCATTGAAATCTGTTTTTCTGGCTATATAACCTTCTCCAATTGGGGATCCTGGAACAGCATTGAAAAAAAACAGAAGAAAGAAAGAAAGAAGTTAGTCAGAAGAATTTAGCCTAAAAACTCCACCTCCCACTCACAGCGGGATGAGGGGCATCATTTATTGCATCCAGGCCTCAGTTTTAACTTCTTCAAAAGATGGGGAATTGTACACAACCTGCCACACTTGGGGGCTGGGAAGGAACCAGAGACACAGGAAAGGAGGAACAACTGGGAGAGGCATAGTGTGCTCCGTGTGTTTCAAAGGCTCAGGCGTAGACTACTGCTTGTGCCTCTGCAGCCCTAATAAATCTCTGCAGAAGGTAAGAGGGGTCAGTGGATAATGGAAACAGCTAAGTGGGCGTGACCCAGTCTGCACTGGGGCAGCAGAAATTCTCGATAAGTGGTGTTCCGAGAAGTGTCTGACCTCACTCAAAGGCACCAGAGAAGGTGACTCCTCAGAAATACGGGGGAGGATGTCAGTGGACCCTACAGTGGTTAGAGAAAGAGCTCTGGGAATCTGTGTCAAGGAGGACAGTGACTCTCAGAATTCTTGTTTCCACTGCTGGTGAGCTGAGGTGGGGTCCCAAGGAACAGACTAGGGGAACCTGACATGCTATAAAAAATACCTAGTAGCAATGGGTGATGTGCATCAAAATTATTGCACTGATTAATACTTCCCATGAAATGCTTAGAGTCTTCCTTCCTAACCTGATTTATCCTGGGTGAATGTTCAGGTCAGACCCAAATAGGGAAAGGTGACTTATAACTGGTTGATTACTCCCACCCCCAATATACACTCACACACACACACACACACGCGTGCACAGGCACACAAACACACACTGGATCCCTTTCTGTTCTTCTAACACATTGTGACCTTTTCTATCTCTGCCTTTGAATTTTCTAGAATGTCTGCCAGGAATGTTGTTCCTCTAGGTTATCTTGGGACTCACTCATTCCATTCCATAGGCCACAGCTAAAATGTGTGACATTTCACACATTGTGGATTTATGTATGTAATTTGGGGCTAAACCCCAGATTTGACATGTCTTTAGTATTGTACTAAGGAGTTTAAGACCTTATCCTGAAGGCAATGGGGAGCATTCAACAAGGGTTTTTCGGCAGAAGAAAGAAACTGATTCGAATCAGAGCTTTAGATAGATCATTTCAGTGGTGTTTTGTAGGGTGATTTACAAAGGCACAAGACTGCAAGGCAGGAAACCAATCGTGAGTTCATGGTAAAAGTCGAGAAGCTCAAGAGTAGTGATGGAAAAAACTGATGAAAACAAGACGTAGGAATCCATAAGCAGAGGAGCCCGTGAAAGCACACATGCATTTGCACACACACCTCAAACACAGAACTTCCTCAAGTAGAAACCCAGAGAGAAAAGCCAGTGTATGACAGTGCATGAAGAGACCTTCCTCTTGTGGATTTTTTTTTTGTTTTAGTTCCACAAAACATGGTGTGGGAGAAATGCAGAAAGAAATACCATCAGCTCATTTCTTTAATCTACAGATGAAGTTAGGTTTGCATCTGAAAATCAGGTCCTTATTGATCTTAACCTTGTTAATATTCATGAAGCTCTACCAAGAAGTAGGAGATTTTAACACAGTGGCCCCCACACTCTAAATCAATTCTCATTGATTTAAATTGGCTTCCTCCATCCAAGCATTGATGTGACCCCCTCCCATGAAAACCTGTTCCCAAGGTCCTTTGAAACACGGGTGATGTAAGGAGCTGGTGGGCCCTTCCTGCCATTGTCTGGACATTGGGTGCACTCAGAGTAGAGATAGAGATGGTGTTTGGGCAGTTTCTGCTTCTTTTAGGGGATATTTGGATCTATAGCCTCCTAAATCCATTCATCTGCAAAGCCACCTACTCCTCAATCCTAGCCCATGGGAAGAAAGACAGAGCCCTTGCTACTTTCAGGCTCATGTCGATTTTAGGACAAAGCTGATTTTTTTCCATAAGGTTAAATGCTGCCTGTCCTCAGAGGCCTCTAACAGGCTGGAGCAACAACCCACTCTGTCGTCAAATGTAATTAAGCTGAGTACAGAGCAGGAGCCCACAAACAAACCCACATGGTCTCTGGCTCAGAGCTCTGTCTTCTCCCTGACCTGCTGAAGGACCAGGCCTGAAGGCTGAGTCGTTCCTCACAACAAAGGTTTCTTGTGAGAGTCTGGAAACCCAGAGCAGGCCACTTTCTTTTATACTTATTATATTTTTTTCTGCTTCATATTTTTTATATTTTATATATTTTAGTGTATTTTCCTTTTATTTTGTTAATGAAAATACTTGTGTCATGTATCAGGAAAATGCCCAAATGATGTGTTTTAAGGTAGTATTAACTCCTGATCGTACCCCAAGGAAGGAGAGTTATAATTGATTGTAGAAAATCTTGGGAGCACTAATCTGAAGTGGTGATTTGATTTCCCTTTTGGTGCATACCACAGAGCATCCCAGAGGTCCCAGGGTAGACTGGGAGCTGCAACTCTGCTCTGTCCCAATCTGTTCAACTGCTGCTCAGATGAGCCACACATGGAAGGTGGCATCTTCAACACACTCCTTAGTTGTCTGGACACTTCCTCTATCACCTATGCTCTTAGCTCATTTCCAACTGTAATACCTCATCCACTCCTTCCTTTTCCCCAAAACACACCCATGCATACACATGCATACACAGCAAGGCCCAATGTACTATGGAAACCACACTGTGACCTTCCTATTCTTTTATTCAACACATATTTACTTACTAAGGCCCTACTATGTGCCAAGCACTGTTCTAGGGACTGCAAATTCAGTGAGGAACAAGAAGAAAGACTCTATGCTTGTGGTGGACAGACATGAAGGTGAACCTATGACCACCACCTCCTGGTATTCATGCTCTGCACCAGCCCTTCTGTCTGGGTGTGGATGGGACCTGTGACTTGCTTATAACCATCTGAATACTACAAGGACAATGTCACTCTCATGATTTCACACATGGGATTGCAATGCACATCTCACTGAGAGATTCCCCCTTGGTGAGAAATTCAGGGTAGCCAGCAAAAAACTGAATTTTGACAATAGCATAAATATGCTCTTCCCCAGTTGAGCCTCAGATGAAAACTCAACCCTGTCTGACACCTTGATTGCAGCCTTTTGAAGAATTCAGCTAAACTCTGCCCAGACTCTGAACCCATACAAACAATATACCCACAAAACCATGTGTACTGTCCTAAGCCACTAATTTGTATAACAATACATAACACAATGTTCTTGTAGTTTGTTGCATAAGTAGTATCATTTAGTGGTCAAGGTATCAAATGCCAGGCTCACCTGAACTGTGCTCAAACTCTATTTAGAGAACTTGGCAAGTAATAGGCGTTGATTTTATATTTTTTGATCTCTTCCAAAGCCCTGTGAAGTAGATATTATTATTATCTCCATTGCATGGCTGAGTAGAATGAGTCACAAAAACATTAAGTAGCCTTCCCAGTGTAATGCAGCTTGGCAGCAGTTGGGATGTTCATTTGCAAACAAAAATTATATATATATATGTGTGTGTGTGTGTGTGTGTGTGTGTGTGAGAGAGAGAGAGAAAAATACACATGAAGCAAGAAGAAATGAATTGCTGGTTACTCCACCTTCCAAAAAAAAAAAATCTGCAGCTGGACTTGGTCAAAGATGCTGTCTTATCCATGTTTATATTTCTATAAAATGTAACTCTAAAAATCCTATTGAACACTGAGTGTCTCGGGGTGCTGAGGCCACCTGCAGAGAGTGTAGCTCTGCAAACAGAGTAAATAGTTCAGCCCTTACCTATATGCCTGGTGTGTTGGTCTGGACAATCCAGGTGCAGATGAGGAAACTGAGGTGTACAAACTTCATGTATTTTACCATAGGCCATTTGGGACAAGACTCTGAACTGGGGCCAGTTGACTTCATAATCATGCTATTTCTACTTCTTTCTCTGTTTTTTTTGCCTTGCAGAAAAGTATACACATGCATGGATTAATAAATTGTGGTATGTGTACCACATGGAATGCTATGCAGCCTTAAAGAAAGATGGAGACTTTACCTCTTTCATGTTTACATGGATGAGCTGGAACATATTCTTCTTAGCAAAGTACCCCAAGAATGGAAGAAAAAGTATCCCATGTACTCAGTGCTTTTATGAAACCAATTTATAATTACTCACACTTTCTTATGAAAGATAGATCACAACTATAGCCCAGGATGAAGGAGAGAAGTGGGGGGGAGGGGAGGAGGCAGGTTTCATAGAGGGAGGGGAAACAGGGGAGACCACCCTATGGAGCATATTACAAGGGTACAAGTCAAATCTATCAAGAATAGAACATAAATATCTTAACACAATAATTAAGTAAGTGGGGTGAAAGCTATGTTGATTAGTTTGATGCAAGCACGTCAGATTGTATAAAACATTGTACCCCACAAATGCACAGATGTATTCATAATCTATGTGTATATGACTTAATAAAGGGGAAATAAAAAAGAGTATAGCCTGAGCTTCTCCTTTATTTTTAGGTGTCCTGCCAATTTAGCAAATTCCTCTGAATTCTTCTTCCATTTGTTCTTCCCAAATTGACTTGGAATCTGCTTTGTGCAAAGTGCACATTAAACCTCAGAAATTCAAAGATGGATCAGACAGCACCTTTGACCAAGTCACATTGCAGATTTGGGGGTAGGGGGGTAGAGTAGAGAGCAATTCATTTCTTCTTGTTTTATTTATATTCTTATGTGTATAATATCATTTGTGCTTCCAAAGACATTATAAATAAATAAGAAAGAAAACATTACGTTCAAAAATAAACCCATCAGTTGGGGAGGCCTGATAACTGATTAAAGTAGAAAACTTCTTATTTTTAAGTCTATTTACCACCAGTCTAACTGTTTTCTTTTCTTTATTTATTTTCTTACATTAGAGTATTGTGGGGATACCAAGGTTTGAGTTATGTACCGTTTAGGTCAAGGTTATAAGTGTGCTCATCACCCAGTAGCACTTATATATGTCAACGACAGTCCAGCCAAGACCCAAATGAAAGACTCAATACCCTTCACAATAAAGAAAATAAAATACTTAGGAATATAGCTAACTGAGGAGGTGAAAGATCTCTGAACTATGAAACACTGAAGGAGGAAGAGCAGAGGACCCACTGCAGACTATCAGATTCTAAATATTTTGTCGTCAAGGGCACATCATGTGTTTTGCTTTCGTATCTCTACTACCGAATGCACAGCTGGCTGGAGCTTAGTAGATGCCCCTCCCTTATATTTTAAACCAGTGGCTCTGCACATTGTTGGGAGATAGCCTCCTGTGCCCCTGATCTTGGTCTTGGCAGCTTCTTCTTTAACTCCAAGAAGTGATCTCTAAACACTCACTTCCACACCTCCATGCCTTTGACTGTGACCCCTCCCTCTATCTTCAGCTCTCTCTCCTCTTACCTGTAACTCCCTCTAACCTTCAAAGCCCAGGATGGTTATCTCTGCTCTGCAGCTATTCCTTCCTCTCCAGTACAATTAATTATGCCCTGGTCACTTTCTCCCAGCAACTTTACACCTTTTGATTGTGACGTTGAACATATTCTATTTGGTTAATTTTCTTTCTTTCTTTCTTTTTTTTTTTTTAAATTTCTTCCACCAGTAACTTTGTAAATCCCACTTCCAACTCAGCATAGAGTAGCCGTTTAACAAATGCTGAATGAACTGAATTTAGCTCATTCATTTCACAAATGTTTATTAATCACAATCTATGTGCGGAAATCTTTTCTAGCTTTGGGGAGTCAGCCATACACAAAATGAGGCAAAACATCCAGTCCTTGTGGAGCTTATATTGTATTGATTGCACTTGAAATGTCTGCTTCTCTTGGATCTCTCTGGCCAGGTTTTAATTAATTTCCTTTGCACTGTCTTTCAATTTGATGCCAAGCCCCTGGCTACGTGACTTGGGATTTATCTCGGGAAGCCAGTTTGTGCAAACATCTCTCCCGGCCCTGGGAAATCCTGGAGAAGCCCGAAAAGTGAGAAGACCATCTTGTTAACACACACACCAGTGCAGATCTGTCCAAATGAAGTTGTCGTCTCAGAAGCCAGCCCCTGCGGGAAGCCAGGCTCCTTCTCAATAAGGCTGCCAACATTTCAACCATTTTTGGACTCGTATTTTGCAGCTACAGGTGGAATTTGCTGCACATTTGTGAACAGACTCAATAGGTGGAAATTTCCCTTTCAGGGCTTCATTTGCCACTAGTTGATGCCTAGAAGTATTTTATAGACAAAGTAGGTGATGAGCTTACCAATAGGGCTGCATAGAAGCAAGAAGAAAAAAAGGAAGAACTCCAAGTGGATGCAGTAACCCCATCTCTTCATCTTGTATTTATGTGATAAAGGCCACACTATGGCCAATATCTTGATGGATAACTTTGCTTCCCTAGGAAGATGGAAAAGGAAATAAAAGCCGTGCCTAGGGCAGCACCTGTGGCTCAGTGGGTAGGGAGCTAGCCCCATATACTAAGGGTGGCGGGTTCAAATCTGACCCCGACCAAACTGCAGCAAAAAAAATAACCAGGCATTGTGGCAGGCGCCTGTAGTCCCAGCTACTTGGGAGGCTGAGACAAAAGAATTGCTTGAGCCCAGGAGTTAGAGGTTGCTGTAAGCTGTGACGCCATGGCACTCTATCAAGTGCGATAAAGTGAAACTCTGTCTCTATTGAAAAAAAAAAAAAAAAGTCATGCCTATTCCCACTAAGGAAAGATAGGAGATTTGGCACATTGAGAGCTCATTGGGTTTAACAATCATACTTCTGGTCTCTGGGGAAGACCACAGCAACCTGGCCTTCTGGGTAGGTGGCTAGAACATCAATAAAGGTCTCTGTCTGCAGTTTACCATTACACCTCCATATTCTCCCAAGACCAGCAATGTTAAGAGTTTAGATATTATTTCCAAAATGGAAATAGGGGATCGGTAATCAAGTACCTTCCTGGGGTGGAAATTTTCCTTACCACTACTTGCACGTAGTGTACTGAAATTGAAGACAAAGACCTTAAGATGTTAAAAGGTAATTTTCAAGTGGTAGTTATGGTTTCTTTACATTTTCTTTAATATGCTTATCTGTGACTTAAAAATCATTCTTTACAATCAGAAAAATCTCATTGAAAACAATCCTCTGATGAGCATGTGTTTGTTTCAAGGTCCCATCTTGCTTGACCTTGAATATTTATTCCTCTGTACTTCTCTTTAAATGTGACCTTGAACGACTGATTTAAAATGCTCTTCCCAATTCAATTCCCTCATCAGTAAGTAGTAAATAATAATAGCATCTACATAGGGGTTATTATGAGGATTAAATTAGGTAATACATGAAATGCAGCTAACAAAATTATCTATTGATAAATTTTCAGTAAAGGTCATTTCTTATTACTCTTTAATAATGTTCGAAATAACATTATCAAAACCATCATTTGAAGGGCCTGAAAACTGTGCTGCTACTATCATTTAATTACAATAACTCAACAGGAGTATCTAATGCAGGGGAAGAAAGTGTCAGGCACTTTTGAGTTATTTTTAACAGGATTTCAAGCTATTGAGTTTTGAGAATTATCCACGTTGATACATGTAGATTTTGTTCATTCTGGGCGGCGCCTGTGGCTCAAAAGAGTAGGGCGCTGGCCCCAAACGCCAGAGGTGGCGGGTTCAAACCTAGCCCCAGCCAAAAAAAAAAAAAAAACTACAAAAAAAAAAAAAACCTGCAATAAAAAAATAGATTTTTTTCATTCAAACTAAATTCAATAATATATTCTATGCTGCTATATAATATTTTGTTGTGTGACTGTCACACCATTTATTTATTCACCACCACCCCCACTGGTTATCAGGAAAGATATATCCATGTTCCCTTATTTACAAACAGCAACCAGCTACCATGAGCTTGTTTGAGCACATGTATGAGAGATTTGAGGGTAGATACCTAGCAACAGAAGTGCTGGGTCATAAAGTGTGCACATTGTCAGTTGCATTTGTTATTGCTAATTTGATCTCCAACCACTGACATCTGGTGGTGTGTGAGTCTCTCTTTCTCCAAACATTGAGCAAAATTCAGCATCCTACAGTGGGTTGGAAATGCCATCTCACTATAACTTGCATATCTGTGACTTAATGATGTGGCTAAGCATTTCCCCCTATATTCTTGTGTGCTATTTGGTTTCTGTATTCCGTGCTTCCTTTGTTTGTAAGTATCCTGTGAAATATTTGTCTGTATATTACTGATTTATAGGAGTGCTTTGTATATTCTAGACAGTAACCTTTTGACAGTTATCTGTAGAAACGTGTGTTGTCACATAAAAGACTTTATTTCATTTGGTCAAATTTGTTAATCGCATCCTTTAAGATGTGTGCTCTTTGTTTACTTAAAAAGATCTCTCGACCCCAAGATCATCAAAATATTTTCATAACTTTTCATCTACACTTTCTAATATTTTGTGATCAATGCCTTCTAGATGTATGTTTGTATGTTGTAGAGATGAGATGCTCTTTTACTCTATAAGGATATCCATTCTCCCCACAACATTTACAGACTAGAAAATTCCTTCTCATTGCCTCTGGTCATGACACTGCTGACTTCTACAAGCTCTCATGTGTGTTTAAGTGCATTTCTGCTTTGTTTATTCTGTTCTTGGATTTACTTGTCTATCTCTGGACCATATTGATGCTGCCTTAATTCCCAGATCTTTGAAATGTATCTTGCCATATGGATGGTAAGAATACCCTGCTCCTTCTTCATGAACATCTTAGCTTCCCTGGCCTTTGATTCTTCCATGAAAATCTTAGGATCAATTTTGCCAAGTTCCACCAAAAAAAAAAAAAAAAAAAAAAAAAAAAAAACAAGCGAAAGCTCTTTGGGTTTTTATTAAATTTGCTTTTCTTTAAATTAAATACATTTTTTTATCAGAAGACAATGTGTACCCTAAGGAAAAAGAAGTGAAGAAGGTCCTCTGGCACCTTTGAGTTTTAGGACATCTGAGGCAGGAGTGGTGTTTGCTGTTGTTTGGGGTTTTTTGTTTGTTTGTTTCCTGTGCTTCCTCAACACAGAACACTCTCTTGGAGACCTAAAGGAAAGGGATGGTTTATTAAAGCCAGGCTTCAGATATCCTTAAATTCATAAGCCAAATGACTATCAAGATCTTCTCGGTCTCACCATCACATCCCCAACCTGGATTCTAGGCTGATGTGGCCATCCTTGGGCATGTGGACACTGACAGCTGTCGCTTATTACTGGACTCCAGCCGCACAGCCAGCACCTCCCAAAGCCAGGGCCCTGGCTCAACTCTCAGCACGCCCCCCGGCCCCAGCAAAGCTGCTGAATCCTGCTGCTCATGCCTGGTCCCTGCGCTGATTTATGTCCTCCCCCCAACCTCCCCTTATTGTCCTCCCACTCATTCTCCCTGAAGCCTCGGCTCCGCCAATCGCCTTGTCACACTGTGGCCAGACTGCCTTTCTGACAATATGTTCACAATGCCTCTCCAGAGATGCTGCCTATGACTTCTTAGAGGTGAATTGCTTTCTATGGTAGCCATTAGTCATGCAGCTCATTTAAACTTATATTTTAATAAATTAAAATACAAAAATAAATTCATCTCCCTGGTCACATCAGCCACATTTCCAGAGGCTGATTGCTCCATGGTGTCATGCGCCCACCCTCTCAGATGCTCTCCTGCCTTCGCAGAGGGTCCTGCTATCCAGGGCTGACAGGGTCTCAAGGCATCATCTGGTTCCCCAGAAGGGCACAGTGAAACTCTTTATGGGACACCCTGCACTTCTGGCATCAGCCCCTGCTTACCTCTCTCCCTATCCTCTCACCCCAAACATGTTACATCAGCATATTCTCTCAAAGAACCTTTGAGTTCCTGACTCGGAGGTTGGGCTCGGGCCTTTCCTGCAGCCAAGAACACCATGCCTTCTCCAGAACCTTTCCACTCCAATCATTGCCATTTTCTTAGTTCAGGGCTCTGTTCAAACATCACCTCACCTCTAACATCTTCTTCCCTGCATTCTCCTTCTCAGAGCATCCACAGCCCGCCCTCCGCTGCTCTGTTGCACTTGGATGTTGTGTCCTCTTTTTCATACATTCCTTCATTCAACTAAATGCACCCAGAGAGTCTCTATCCCCAGAGCCTAGCTCAGTACCTGGCACATAGATGTGGTCAGTGCATAATTATGGCATCTAAGTAAATACAGACATCCCCCTGTGTTATTCTGATGCCTTCCAGCGCCACCTGCCCTGTTACTTAACCCTGGCCCATCCTCCCCTTTTCTACTCACTCCCCGACATTTAATTAGCTTCTCATCAGACGTGCAAAACAGTCTCCTTGGCTCCCTGTGTGGTTTAACCTGTTTGTGTAAATAACAGAGAGATCCTGTTAATCGTAAAGACTTCCAAAGACTTCCTCGAATTCATTGCAGCCAGTTCTGGTGTCCCCTGATTGTAAAGGAGATAGCACCAGCCACTCAGAGACAGGAAGGGGTTTATTGAAAGGGAGGACAGCAGCCCTGAAGAGAGAGAGCGGTGCAGACATATGGCTCTTTCCCCCCAGGAGAGACGCAGGAGGACAAGGAAAGACAGAGGAAGTGAGAGAGACTGGGAAGAAGAGCAGAGAAGGGACCAACAGAGAGAGAGAGAGCTGAGACAAAGAGAAGGCAGACTGGAGGGAAGGGGAGAGAGAGAGACTTGTCTGTGGAGCGAGAGTCAGAGCAGGACCCAGGTATGCAGCATCAGAGGCAAAGAGTGCATGGTGGAAATGTTCAAACTGCTGCCTCACTCAGCCTGCACGGCTCCAGTTCACTACAGAGTGCAGCTGGCACTAAAATTGAGGCTGTTACCAGGCAGAAAGTCACAACAGCCATCAAAAGTACAAATGGAAACCAAACTCAACAACTCAACTTCAGCCCCTAGAATCTTGAAAGCCAACATGATCCACTCTGGGTGTCACTGATATTGACCTAATTCTGCCTTGCTGAAAAGATCCCAGCAAAAAATAGAAAATACATTAGGAAAAAATACAGTGTTTATAATTACAACCAACAGATATCTAGTGTGGAACTTACCAAGATGTGGAAAATGTTTATGGAGAAAATTACAGGCGGTTATAGGAGGCCATAAAAGAATAACTGTTCATGACCAGCCTGAACAACACAGAATCACCTACAAACAATTGCTTTTAAAATTTGTATGGGTTTGGTAGTATGCATCTGTAGTCCCAGCTACTTGGGAGACTGAGGCAGGAGGATCGCTTGAACCCAGAAATTCGGGGCTTCAGTGAGCTGTAATAAGTTCACAGTACTCTAGCCTGGATATAGAGACCCAGTACCAAACATTAAAAAAAAAAAGAAAGAAAGAAGAAGGAATAAGTGAACAAATATAGCCTTGAAAGTCTCAATATCACAAAGATATCTCCACCTTAATTATTCATTCCAAACAATTACAGTCAAAAGCCCAAAAGTTAATTTATGATGAATCTGGATAAGTCAATTCTTAAATTACTATGACACTGTGTAATAAAAAGAAGGATGACTAGTTTTATCAGACATCAGGATTTATTCCAGTGGTTCGTTGATATTTAACGTAGTCCCAGTACAATGATGAACTAGTTGATTAATGAAATGAAACGGTCAGCATAGCACTAGACCCACACATACAGGGGGAATAAGTTCACAACAAAGATATACACTTTAACAAGTGAAAATGATTAAAAGAATGTAAAGCTCACTCCATAGAGGAGGCTACGTCAGCAATGGTGAAGTTATCTAGATGGAAAAGAGAAACTTTGAATTCCTGCCTGTCACCATCCATCCACCAAAAACGATTTCGGTAGAAAGCAAATTTGCTACAACTTTTAAGAAAAAAAAATATGCCTTACTTCTTCCCTGAGCCTTTAAAAATCTGCATAAGACTTCTCTCTCCTTCCCTCTTTCTTCTTCTTTTAAATCTTGTTTTTGTTTAAGAACAGACTTTTGGACCAGTTCAGAAGTCTTACATCCCAGCTTTTCATTCTCAAAATTCTACAGACATTGTTCCATTTTTATTTTTCTAAACTTTCTTGTGGTAGAAGACAAGTCTGGAATTCGATGGATTTCTTATTCTTCTCACCAAACCATTTCTCCTTTTATATGTCTGCCATATTCTTCCTTTCTTTATAAGCTTAAAAGGGAATTGCTAATACAGACTTAGATGTTTCTTTGCATTCTTTAATGCGTAACACACTATGGCCTTTCCAAACAATAATTTTTTTGGCTCTGGAAAATTTCTTCTGTTATATCTCTGCCTTGGGCTTCCCTATTCTTCTTCCGGGACCTTATTCAGAGGATAAGTAGATCTGTTCTCTGTTCTTGGCTCCCGTTCCTAGCAGCATCTTTCTCACCACCAACACCTTTCCAACCTCCCCCTCTCTATTCCAGTCAACCTGGATTGATTTGTACTCTACATCTCTCATTCCACTCTCACAATGTTGCCTTTTCATTCTGGAGTTTCTACAATAAACGCTGAATTCCGAGTGTATGTCCCACTGCCTTACATAATTTAGCTTTCTTTTCTAAACTGCCTACTTTCTTTTTGTTTAAATTTTATAACCCATTTCTTCTCTCTGGTTTCATAGAACCCTTAATTTCTTGACTAGTATAGAAGACGCAAGAAAATAGTCTTGACACTGCCCATCCTAGTGTCCTCCGCATAGTTCAGGCAATTTTTTCTCAACATTTGATAATCTGGAATCTTTCCCAGAGCTGGCATTGGTGCTTTCAGGGTTATTCACCTTTCAGTGGTGAGATGGGTAAGCAGGGCTTGTGTTTTTCCATAAATACGTTGAGTAAATTGTCTTTACTTCCCCTCCTGGTTCCCTGTGGTTGTTCTTGGCTTCTCAGATCTCTAACCGGAGGGTTTCTCTGATGTAAACTTACAACACGCTCATTGTGACTGTGAAGCCAGAGGGGAGTTGGGAGGAAGCCTGAGCTCTGAGTAACCTGCACTGGAGTACTTATCTCTGCAGCCGTTACTTCCAGGCCTGGGGAAGCTGTTGTTCCCGGCTCAGTGCTTTGTGTCTACTTTGCATTTGGCACGGCCTCCACTCCAGAATCAACCTTGGCTGGGCCCAGGCTCCTTCCTGGTGCTACCGCTTGACCTATGAGGGAAATGCCTCTATAACCCGGAAAGGGTTTTCTTTGATGTAGCAGCTACTTGAATCCTAGGTCTCCCTAGCATCGCTGGTTTCAGAAGCTTCTGATCTTTGTTCACCTGGGCCGCAGGGTCTGAGCACCAACCGCAGGAGCCCCTGTCACTTTCAACACATTCTACTCCAAATTAGGAAAGTTAATGATTTTCCCCAGGATATCTTCTATATTCTTTCTTAATGCACACGGGTCCTCACCATTTTGATCTCTTTCTTCTTCAGGTGGCCACCTTTCTAATCCTGGATGTTCAAAGTGCACTGTGACAAATGATGCTGGTCCTTGAAGTCCAAAGCTTTTGTGCAGCATCCACCAAAACTTTCTCAAATTCTCCCATAATTGTATTGGGCCCATCCTCTAGTTCTGAGCTCTTCCCTGCCTACTCTGTACCTTTGTTATTTCTTTAATAGGGACATGGCTAGGGACAGAGTGGAGAGTTTATAAAGAGTTTAAGAGGAGATAGATATCTGTGCTCACACTGATGTCAAATCCAAATAGCTGGGAGTTGGATGTCCTTGACACACCTTGCTGTGCTCTTGCCTGTGCCATATCTGTCATGGTCTCCGCAGGTGAGGACCGACCTGTGTGTAGCACGTGGTCCAAGTCAACAATAGTCAGTGTTTTCAGATGAACACCACATGTAAGAGTGCCCCCCTCTCAATATGTAGACTTATCTAACAAAAAAAAAAGGAGCTACCAAACTTAGAAAAAAATCCTATTTGGACCTTGTTTAGGCAAATCAAATGTCTCTCCTCTTTTACTATAGGTTTAGCTAGCATATGAGACAAGTGTTTCCAGATTTAAAAGCAGAGAAACACATGGATGATGGCTTTTAAAAGATAATTTAAAGACTATTCAAATCTGTGACACACTAAAAATTAAGGTAACAAATGACTGGAGATCTTCGTTCTTCTCCTGTGCTGCTTCTTTCTTGGCAGATGGAGATATCAGAGAGAGGGAGTTACCCTAACTTATTATTGTTTTGTGGTTTAAAATTTTTCTACCATAATCAAGCATATATAACTTTAAAAAATGTAAAACAGGGAGAAAAAGCAAAAAGGCAGGATCTCGTTGCTTGCCTAATAGAGTGACCATATTGCTGTTAAGATAAAGAGGAGACATATTTTCATTTATTTCAAGGATAAATATTCAGCCTGATTTTATCTGCCCTTCCTCCCTACAGTTCCGGCAACATGGAAAAAGAAATTTGAGACCAGGTGGAAGAATCTGTTATGAATCTTTAGTCAGTTTGACCAGGAATCTAGGGAAACATTTCATCTTAACAGAGAAGTAATGAATTAATGTATGAAATCTATACAAAGAAGCAGAGTGATTTCCAAATTGGCAGGACCACAACAAGGGATGTGCCATTTACTGTCTGGACTGGTTTTCATCTTTCTTTCGGCTCTTGTCTCCTGTTAGATATATTGAATGTAGAGGTGTAGGTGTTTATTCCAGGAAAAAGCAGTACATTAGAGAATGAAGACATTTAGAAATATCTGACAGGGTTGTTTTTCATGTGACCAGTAAAATAAGAATTAGGGCCAGTGGTAAAAGTCTTGCACTTTTAACTTTTCTAAAGTAGGAATATAACATTAGAGTATCTCTAAGAAGCATACATGTTATTACATTCTATCCTGATGTCTTAATGGTTTAAAAAAAAAAATTCGTTCTTCCATCTCCTGGACTATAATGGGCAATTGTCGGGATGGTAGTTTGGTTTCTGCTGAAACATTAGAGTTTCTCATTTTGGCTTTATTTAAAACCCTCTTTCCTTTAGAAAGCATCTTGTACTGTGCTGTTAGGAAAAAGGTGATCATCCCTTTTCATCCTTCGTGGGCTGGGCTGTGGGAAGTCAGAGCTCAGAAGGAGCAGGTCTTGTCTACCTCCCGTCATGCAAACAGCTCTAGCATGATTATTTATTTACAACAGCTAATACAATTGGTAGTAACGACTTCATAGGCAACCTCTAAGTGCAGGCAAGATGAAAAATTTACTAAATTGGAGAATAAAAATGCATAAGAAAATGTACAGAATCAATATTTCATGGGCTTTGCTTTACCTCGCTGTTCACAAATCTATTCCTGAGCTCTCATTAAAATTTAAAGCAACGTCTTGCGACAAGTTCAAGCCCTGGGTTATTTCACATTAGGTTAGCTTTAGAGGAGTTTTGTTTGTTGCTTGTTTCATAAAGTCATGAGGATCAGAGGAGGGGGGGACGTTTAGGAGACCATTCAGCCAGGTGGCTCTATTGTTATTTTTCTTTATACAGGAAGACAAAATTGCATTTGACACACATAGAAAGGTTGGTTCAGCCATTTTGCCTCTGAACTAACCAAGCTTTAGCAATCTTCCTGCCCAAGCCAGCACCAGATTACAAAAGATTGCTTTCTAAAATCTTTGAAACTCAACTATTATTTTGTAAGAAATCAAACATTTATTGAAGGGCTACAAAGTTCTAAGCACTGAGTTTTTTATATATCAGACTTGATTGTACTGGAAGAAGGGCCATAATTCCTAAATTCTCTCAGTTTCCATGAATTTATGAAAGGTCACCATGGGCGAAAATAGATCGAGTCAAGGATATTAATGCAATATTGATACCTGAAGAAGAACATTTCTTTATGGTGTAAGATTAGAGTAATGAAAACAGAAAAACAGCAAATTTTAATAGCTCCCTACTCAATGTTTTACTGGTGTCTTAAAGATATATTAAGATAGATGGATAGATGGTCATAAAATCTGCAAATAGCAATAACTATTATAGCTATATCCAATACTTTTTCTAATATTTGTTTGCTTAATTATTTATTGTATTGTGTCCAGTACACTAAGAATTTGGAGTTTATATAGCATCCCTCATTTCAAAATGTTACCATTATTCGAAGGTCCCTACATGGTTTTACTTTGTTGAGACTTGAGATTGGATTGTACGTGGACTACAAGCAGAATGAAAGGAAGAAGCAGATTCTGTCACTAGAAAGATAGACGTTATAACCAACTGCCCAGAACAACTTCTCAATGAAGCTGTGCTCTTCACAGAGCATTATTTCAGTACGTGAGGATTGACGAAGGTCCTATGCGTGTTATTTTACATATACGTACCTTGCATCCTTCAGAAAAACCCACACTGTGTGTCTGGCACATAAATGACTATCACCAAGAAAAAGCAAAAGGCAGTGAACAGTCTTCATGTTCTGTTTTTTAATTATTTCTAATCCCTCATGGATCAAAAAGTATTAATTATATTGTTTTAGTGCCCCCCCCTTTTCATTTTTATTATCTTGTAAGCATGCCTGAAAACAGATGTTTTGAGAAAGGCAAGAAATCCGTTCAAAGATTTAGAGTGAAAGTACAATAATCCCAATGCAATTTTTGTTGCTAATCATGTGCTTCCATTCAAAGCTCAAACCAGTGAGCTTCCTGCCCAAGTGCTATCATTGAAAGGTGAGTAGCAGGAAAATATTCTTCTTTGTATTTCTGTATACATAATCATTTTTAGCTCTGGTAGTGATGCTTTATTACTTTCTTATTATTGCTAAAACAAATTACCATATACTAAAGTATCTCAGGAATGGGGGGGAAAAAGTATCCAATGTATTCAGTACTACTGTGAAACCAATTTATAATCACTCACACTTGCATATGAAAAATGAAACACAACTATAGCCAAGGATGAAGGAAGGAAAGGGAGGGAGAGGGGAAGGGGGGGAGTTGATAGAGGGAGGGTTAGTAGGGGGACCACACCTATGGAGCATATTGAAAGTACAAGTTGGATCTATCAGGTGTAGAACACAAATGTCTTAATGCTGTAATTGGGTAAATGAGGTGAAGGCTATGTTGATTAGTAGGATGTAAGCACTCCAATTTGTACAAATAATC
>CAUYPK010115061.1:0-85727 GCA_963574355.1 Loris lydekkerianus
AAGATGGAACTCCACCCTTCACTTGGTTTTAAGTATGTATGGAATGTTATGATAGGGCATAGTAGTAGTAGTGGTCAGACATGGAAATGGTGGGGAGACAAAAATATACATGTGAAATAAACTCAGTATTTTAATAAAAAATAAAAAATAAAACAGCCATGCAGCAGGGGTGGGGGGAGTCATACAATCAAAAAACAAAACAAAACAAAAATCACCAACTGAGCAAGCTTTGGCTTCTGGATCCTGGAGAGACTAACAGAAATGGGCTTGGCTTTTATTCCTGGTAAATACTCCAACCACGCTAGGTGCTCAACACCCTGCACAGAACAAAGAGACAGGGCAGGTAACAGCGACAGGCTGTGCCACACTCCTGACACCAGCACCTCTGCCTGATGAGACTCCTGTGGGCAGCCAGAAGTGGAAAGGACTTAGAGCAGGGTTTCTGGCTGCCCAAAACGTGTCTCCCCAGGCTGCAGAATGGAGCAGTGCTTACAACTAGATGGGATGTTTTTCTAACCTTTATATAGTTGACCTCTGGATGAAGCCCTGCCCTGTCTTGTTGTATCTTACTTACAATAAGATTGACCCAATATTAAGTGTACAAATCAGTGATTTTTTTTTTTTTTTAAGTAAATTTGCCAAGTTGTATCACCATCAGCACAATCTAGTATTAAAACACCGGAAAAGGATTTTTAATTAACTCCCAAATCTGACAACAATTATGATTTAGGAGGATGTTGAATATGAAGGAAGAAGTTTGTATCCACTTCTTGCTTCTGCAAATTCAGCAACACAAGGGAACTCAGAGGAAGTCACAGCCTTTCTGCCCTGTATGAAAAGCACTCAACTGGGCTTGGCTGGTAGACCTGGAAATTTACACAATTTTTAAAAGTAACTATTACTGAGAATAATGCTCCCCAAACTAAAAGGAAGAATTCCTTCATCCACCTATTTTCCTGGCTGCCTCCCTCCAACGTCTATTGCACAAATCCCTTTCCACCACGACAGATTTCGGTACTAAAGCCAAAGAATCAAACACATTTCGGTTAAATCCTGAAACTCACATCATCTCTTCCTCCTAACAGCTGGGTGCTTTCAAAAACACAGTGCAAAGCAATGGGTTGTGAATACTATACCCAATAATTTTCTAAATCACTGATCAAAGAAATGAGATGAAATTTATGAAAAAAATGCTGTGACCTTGAAAACAAACACACAGGCATCTTAATTAATGGAACCCATGGAACTGCAGGGTTTTACAGATGTCTTTTACGCTGACAGTGAGGTTGGCCAAAGCTCTCAATTTTTCTTCATATACAGAATGCAAGCAAAAGATTCAGTGAAGGGGTAGTAGAGCCAAGGATTGGAGATGGTCAGAAGACGGCTCGGCACCCGTAGCTCAGGGCGTAGGGCGCCAGTCACATACACCAAGGCTGGCAGGTTCAAGCCCTGCCTAGGCCTACTAAACAACAATGACAACTGCAACCAAAATACAGCCAGGCATTGTAATGGGCGCCTGTAGTCCCAGATACTTAGGAGGCGGAGGCAAGAGTATCATTTAAGCCAAGAGTTTAAGGTTGCTGTGAGTCATGACGCCATGGCACTCTACCAAGGGCGACATACTGAGACTCTGTCTCAAAAAAAAAAACGAAAAAGAAAAAGAAATGGTCAGAAGACTGAAGGTCTACATTTACGTCTAAATATACAACCCGCTTGGAGATGAATGCCCACCTGAGTCCTCACCTGCTGTACTCTAGGACTTCTGTGCCCTCCTGGGGAGGGCTTGACTTAGAAAAAGAAAACCCTCAAGGAGAAGTGTGAATCCCTTCAGAATAACCCAAAAGTCAACCTGGCAAAGAACAAAGGCTTACCTAGCTGAATGTTCCTCCAGCTTCTTATGACACACTTACTAGTGAAGAGGGTTCCCAGGGTTCTGTCCTTGGTCCTCTTTCTATTTCATCCTAGCACCATTTTGTAACTCTCTCCTAGAAATTTCCATCATAATAGGAGAGGGCACCCCCAAGTCATATTGCTCAAAACAGAACTCTTCAAAAACAGAATTCCAGGCCTTGGCCTGCACACCCAGCTTACTTCTCCCTGCTAAAAGAAGCAATAGGGTCTAGCCTATGCTAAGTACTGTAGGAGGCAGCCTAACACAAGACAACATTCCCATTTGGTCTTTCCAACCTCTTGCCCATCTACCCCTCCTTTCTAAACTCATTGCCTTGAACTTCACTGTCTCCACCTGCATGCCTGCAATAGTCTCCTAATATAGACCCTTCTCAAGGTATTTTTGTTTTCTTATGGCAAAACATATAATAACATAAAAGTTACCATTTTAGCCAATTTTAAGGGTATGATTTGGTGGCATTAAGTCCATTCACAAGGTTGTAAAACCATCACCATTACCTAGTTGCAAAACTTTTTCATCACTCCAAACAGAAACTCTGTACCCATTAAATGGTAACTCCCTACTCTTTCCTCCCCTAGCTCCTGGTAACCTCTATTCTACTTTTCCTCTCAATGAATTTGCCTAGCCTAGGTACCTCATATAAGTAGAATTTTGTCCTTTTATGTCTGATTTATTTCACTTAACACAGCGTTTTTGTACCATGAATCCCAACTTCATTCCGTTTTATGGATGAATAACAATTCCATGGTAGCACACACTGCATCTTGCTTACCCATTCGTCCATCAGTGGACACTGCGTTGTTCCACCTTTTGGCAATTGTGCATAATGCTGCTGTAAACACGGGGGCACAAGCAGACCTTAGAATTCCAATTCATATAGCATATTTCTTCCAAAGTATCTCTCTAAGCAAATCTACTTAAGCCATTCCCCTATTTACACACTTTGAAAGACATCATTTATCTCACTGCCAGCCCAGCTTCACCTCCACCCTCATCACCCCCTCTTCCCATCACCTCAGCCCCTCACAGAAGCCTGCTGCACCAAGAACACCCATGTTCTTTACTGAACATTTTGTTTTCACACACACACCCCCCATCAAGGCACACACATCCCTGAACCTCTACTCATTCTTCAACCTTCTTAAATCTTGTCTGAACTAAGGCAGATGGTGACCATGAACCCGCTCACTCATCGGGGCTCTGCAATCACAGTTCTAAGTCTTCCCCTGAACAACTTTGCTCTTCCCTCTGCCTATGTATACCTCTCTCTTCAGCTCCCCAAACACTTCCCATTAGACTCCGGGGTCCTAGAAAATAGCAAGTTCCTCTGTCAGATTTCTATTCCCAGCGTTTAGCAGAGTGCCAGACCCACAACATATTACACATTCAGATCTTTAAGGAATGAATTAAAGGTTTGGTTTGTTAGTATATACTGAGTGCTCAAGATAAACTGTGAGGTTTTTTACATGTGTCTTCACATAGTTTATTATATGCACCATAGTGTGGAGGACATATTCAATCACTGCAATGACACTACCTTTGTAAGGAATAGCTAGCTAGAAACTTCTCTTATGCATAGTGAATTAGATACACCTACGTGGTAACCAATGTATTCACTGAGAAACATAAGACCATTTTGATTCACACATGCAGGCAGCATTTAAGAAACATCTTCTATAAATATGACCACATATTGTATAGTACAGGCACCATACTGGGGTAAACACGTTCACTCAATGAAATAACACTGCCCTGATAAAAGGAATAACTAGAACACTCAGAAAGATATTTTATACATGTGGTTTTATACGTTGTGTTTCATGCACACACAGCAGTGCACAGAATCATTCATTGTAATAGCACTACCCTCATGCAACAAAGGACTAGCACTCATAGAACCTCTTTTGATAACTATGTTTTTTAAAAATAGTAGACACACTTTGATTCCAATATTTTGCTTCTTAAACCATGTGCGAGTTGGGTTACTATATATACTCGAGTATAAGCCGAGTTTTTCCAGCACAAAATTTGTGCCAAAAAACCCGAACTCGGCACAAATTTTGTGCCAAAAATACTCGGCTTATACTCGAGTATATACAGTATTTAACTTCCAATTCCCTAAGAAAGGAGCAATAAAATAACCACATTCTCCCTGAAGGCTTGCCTCTACAAGTAATGCCTGGAACTCTATCTGTTCTCTGTGTCAGAAGGAACACACCTCTTTACAAGGGAAGGGCTAAATGTAACCAAGAAAAATCTGGCTTAGCGCCCATAGCTCAGTGGTTAGGGTGCCAGCCACGTATACCAGGGCCGGCAGGTTCGAACCCAGGCAGGGCCTGCTAAAAACAACAATGACAACTGCAACAAAAAAATAGCTGGGTGTTGTGACTGGCACCTGTAGTCCCAGCTACTTGTGAGGCTAAGGCAAGAGAATCGCTTAAGCCCAAGAGTCTAAGGTTGCTATGCCACGCCTGGGCACTCTACCCAGGACAACATAGTGACACTCTGCCTCAAAAAAGGAAAGGAAAAGGAAAAGGAAAAGGAAAGAAAAATCTCATAGCCAGCATGTATAGAAATTTGAACAAACCAATAAGGAAAAAACAGACAACAAAGGAAAAACAAGCAAGAGACCCCAAAAGACACATCCCAAGAGGACATTCAAATCACCAAAGCACATGAACAGGTACTCTCTATGTTAGTGATCAGGAAAAAGTCATCAAAACCACAGCAAGATGCCGTTACACACCCATGAAAATGACTGAAAGACTGACAATTCCAAGACTAGGCATGGGTACACTGAGAATGTAAACTCGGACAACTACTTGGGAAAACTGTTTAGCAGTGGCTCTGGAACCTAAACATAAATCCTCCCTACAACTCAGCAATGCTATTCTTGAGGTTATATATATCCCACAATAATGAACACTTACATGTTGACCAAAAGACAAGTACAAGAATGTTCTCGCCAGACTCGGTGGCTCACACCTCTAATCCTAGCACTTGGGGAGGCCAAGGCAGGTGGATTGCCTGAGCTCATGAGTTCAAGACCAGCCTGAGCAAGAACGAGACCCCATCTCTGAAAATAGCCAGGCATTGTGGCGGGCATGTGTAGTCCCAGCTACCTGGGAGGCTGAGGCAAGTGAATCACTTGAGCTCCAGAGTTTGAGGTTGCTGTGAGCTATGGCGCCACAGCACTCTACCGAAGGCAACAAAGTGAGACTCTGTCTCAAAAAAAAAAAAAAAAAAGAAAAAGAATGTTCCTAGCAGCTTTATTCATAACACTCCTAAATTGGAAGCAGTCTAAATAAACAACAAGAGCAAAATGGAAGAGGAATGAACTGGTGCAACACCCACCTCAACTGGTGAAACACAGAGTAAAGCTGAGCAAAAGAATGCAGACACAGAAAAGAAAGCATTCTGTGACTCTGTTCCTATAGGTATGAAGATCAAGAACAAAAATCCAAGGCAGAGAAGTCAGTCAGAATAGTGGTTACCTGGGCAGGATGCCACAGCACTTTCATCTGGACAGTGCTGCTCTGTCCACTTAGTTAAACTGGGGGTTATATTTCGCAGGACCCCCAATTAGAATCTAGTTAGAACTGGCCAAAAGAAGAAGTGCCTTAAGTTTGGAAGATGGAAGTGAAGCAATGGCCGTTCCTCTCTGAAGGTCCTGGTAATGGACAGAGCCCTAAGGGCCTGGTAGGTTCCAGCTCATCCCTGTCTTCTATACTACAGCCAGCTCTTCTTTCACACACAACCCTGTTGCTGGCCAGAAACAACCCTAGACCTCTCACCAGACACCTGGCTGTGGGCCCACCTGGATAACAACTCCCCAGAAGCTCCACCTCAGCAACAGACGTGCCCTGTGAGCTCCAACTGGTCCACCCACGCCAGTGCTTCAGGCACACTGGTGAGTGGCTCCTCTCTGACCACCCGGCCTCCCCAAAGGGACACCCCCTTCCCCAATTCCTCCCATAATTGTGTGAGGGCTAATTCCTATATTAAGGCCCTCATCCCTAAAATGCCACAACAGTTCACCTTACCTGACTGAATACTATCAACACACACACATTTATACACATATAAATTTGAGTTGTACACTCAAGATTTGTGCATTTTATAGAACATGCGTATATTAGGGGGGAAAACTAAAATCAAAAACAAAAAAAGGGAATCTTTTAAGCGTCCTGAAAGAATAGCAATCTGAGTGACACCCAGCAGCACACGTAAACGGAATCCACGCGATACCTCACATCCTAAGGAAGAGCCCAACACAACACCACTTGGCTAAGATCTGGCAGACAGCTGGGAGCCCACTAGGGTGCGGTTTCTGACCAGAGCCAGGGTTGTATGCCTTATAAATAGCAAAGAGGATACATGCTCCCTGCCTGGCGTGATAGGAACTCCCTGGAAACAAGTTCTGTAGTCCAGAATGGCTTTTCCCTTTTCAAGAGACAGATTCACCAAATTCAATGTGAACCCCAAAAGCAAGCTGAGTTCAGCATCCCTAAAAGGGCAGAAAGGGACATGTAGGGAAGGACAGAGATGAGTCACAAATCCAGCCTGTGGCATTTAGAACCTGCACTCTGGTGGCACTATACCACTCTCAGACTAAGACACTCCTTTGGATCCTTGGCACAACAACCTATTGGTGAGGCATACACGTGAGCATCCCAAAGCAGTTGCTTTCCTGGGAAGACAACGTATCTTGCCACCTTTCGCTTCATTTAGTCAACTTTTGAGTGCATAATATGCTTGTCAATAAATTTACACTGGAGAATGAACACACAGTGCCTGGGAGCTTACTATCTAGTGAAGAATACAGACAATAAACAGTAAGCAAACATGAATATAATTACTAAATACGAGGGCTGGGAAGAAACACACAAGTTACAGTGACTTAAAAGAATAGGAGAGGCTCTGAGACAAGCTGGTCCTGGAAGTTTTTCTGAGTAACTCAAAGCAACATCTGAAGAACAAGAGGGAAAAGCATGTGCTGGGTCTCACCTCCTCTCATAGGTTTCCTCTCTAGATTCCTATTGCCATCTTCCTTGGAAAGCGTGGGGTCTATCCATATGTCCCCACCCCACCACAAATGTAGGCAGCACTTCATCCTTCTCAAAGTACTTTTACGCAGATTATTCCCATTTAGTCCTCACACAATTCTATGAGTACAGAGGGCAGATGCTAATGTCTCTTCTTGATAGATGAGGAAACAGAAGTCAAAAGAAGTAAAATAACGGCAGCACCCATAGCACAGTAGTTACAGTGCCGGCCACATGCACCACGGGTGGCAGGTTCAAACCCAGTCCGGGCCAGCTAAAGAGCAATGACAACTGCAACAAAAAAATAGCCAAGCATTGTGACAGGCACCTGTATTCCCACCTACTTGGGAGGCTGAGGCAAGAGAATTGCTTAAGCCCAAGAGTCTGAGGTTGCTGTGAGCTGTGATGCTATGCACTCTACCGAGGGCGACATAATAAAACTCTTAAAAAAAAAAAAAAAAAAGTAAAAGTAAAATAACTTGTATCAGGTCACACAGCAAGTTACCAAGGGCACTCACTTACATAATAAATTCTCCGAATCACCTCCCTTTACTTCTTTATATTACTTTTAAGTGGGCCAAAGAAATTGGACTATGGGTCCTTTTGAGGACCCATCAATTGTCCAACAACACTATTTTATTTTAGATGAGATGAGGCAAAAGCCTAGCTTTCCCCCATTTACTTTGGTTCCATACTCAGGGATTGCTATCAAAGACAGATTGCTAACTTCACCATATCCCACACTAATTTCTATCATGGCACCAAGAGAGTTTTACTTATTCTCTAGAAACCTATTTGTATGATTGCCTCTCCAGATTTTGAGTTCCTGGGAGTGAGGACCATGGCTTATCTTATTCCCAGCACTAAAGCAGTCACGATACAAATGAAGCCAACAAATGACTTACAAATACTCTTCTCATTCTTGCAAAGAGTTACAGCAATCAGATTTCAAGTATAAGACTTTGCAGATATCCCTGCTTTAGAAGAAGGCATAAGGAGTCTGTCAGTTGTCTCTTGTTGATTATAATCACTACCCTCACTTATTGGACTTTCTTATGTGTCAAGCATTACACTGGGCACACTTAAATAAATCTTTCCATTTTGTCCTCACAACAATCCTATAAAAACTTTTATAATTCTCAGAGGAGAAATTATATATCTGAGAACAGATGAGAAAACTGAGGATAACAGGACAATTAGCTTGTCCAGCTAATAAGTATTCAGCTAATAAGCAGGAGTGCCTCATTTTAAAGCACAAATTATTCCACTTCTCAAAGACATTTATGTGTCAAAAGTGAAATTTATATCTCTATAGGGAAACCAGAACACCTCAATGAGAAGGAGAGTAATTTTGAACCTCGGATCATTGAATAGCTTGCTATACTGCCAAGCTCAGTAGGGTTTAGCTATGAACACAGCTCCACAGACGACAGATCCAAAGAGATTCAGAAAGGGTGGGCTATCTTTCCTTACAATGCTACTCTCACCAAAGCGGCGGCTGTGTTGAGCCTCTGGGCTCCTGTGTATTCACAGAGCTTAAACTTGGCAGATACTATACTTGTACTCTGGTGCCAAATACAATTTTGGACAAAAGGCTTGAGTGTCAAGATGAATTAGTAGTCCTTTGGACTAAGATGATGCTTTGATAACCAGAGTCTGAAAGGACTAAATGGAAGTTTGGCAGAGGGCGAGGCCACTTCTCCCTTGTGTAGGTAAGTCTACTATTTTCCCTGCCAGTGCTCCTGGCTCTAGCTCAAATCTCAAGGACATTCAGCACTTGTAGCAAAAACCATTTGGGTAACAAGTAATGAAGGATAAACCCACACCTACACAGGAAGTGGAGCTCATCACCCTGACTGAAAATTAGGCTCTTGCTTCCCACCCTTGTCTACCATGTATGGTAGTATAAATATCTGTCCCCTCCAAAAATCATGTTGAATTTTAATCCCCAATATGGCAGTATGTAAAGGTGGGGCCTTTGAGAAATCACTTAGTCATGAGGGCAGAGAGTGGATTTATCTGTTTGTGAATTAATGGGTTAACAGGCTATCACAATAGTGGGACTGGTGGCTTTATAAGAAGATGAGAGACCTGAATTGGCATGTCCAGGCCCCTCACCATGTGATGCCCATACTACCTCAAGACCCTGCAGAGAGTCTCTACAGCAAGAAGGCTCTCTCATCACGTTATTGACCCCTCAACCTTGTCCAACCTCTGTAACTAAAAAAGAAATTTCACTTCCTTATAAATTACCCAGTTTTCTATTATAAGCAACAGAAAATGGACTAAGATAAGGAGCAGGACTGCAGAGTGCTGGGTCTGAGATCCTGCCTGTACCCTACTAAGTGAGCCACATACCTGCTCTTCCCTCTCACAGGGGGGTACTTCCCTCTCACAAAGATGCTAGAGGAGCACATGGTGGCTGTGCATCCTTGCCCTCTCCCTAGGAGGCCAAATATCAAAGGCAAGAAGCCTGTGAGAGCTGGGCTAGACTATGGATAATGAATTTGGCCAAGTGAAGGGCTTTGACTCAACTCTGTGTTCCTGATGAAGAACAGACCTGTCTCTCTCTTTCACTCTGTAAGGTAGCGGCAATTTCCAAAAAAGACAGATAAATACTTCTTTCCACACTTAGAAATGAAAAGACTGCCTAGAGAGTGATTTGGGATCCTTTCTTTGTATTAAATTAGAACAGCTGCCCTCTTCTACAGCACATAATCTCATCTACTACTGTCTGCCTTTTGCCAGAAAGTCACTCCATTCAAGACACTGGGGAAACATAAGACACCTAACTCAAAAGATACCCAGGGACAACACTATTGCACACACTAATGATCTGAGCCTCGGTAAACAGGAATCAAAGGAAGTACATACATACTGTATTTACTGAAGGTGCTAATACTGGCTTAGAAGTCATGGCATCACAACTGGTGGTCTCATATCCCTGGCCAGAACATCCCTTCCTATAACTAGAGGAAGTTCATATAAGAACAAATGCCTGGGGAACAAAGTGCCAATGACTGATTTTGTTCAATGTATCAATCATCATTTTAATATCTGCCTTAGAAAGAGCCAGCTGGATACAACCTCAAAATCAAGACTTCTTGTAGGTAAAATATATTTGTGAGTCAGCCTATAAAGAAGAGTACTTAGGCTCAGTGCCTGTAGCTCAGTGGCTAGGGCACCAGCCACGTACACTGGAGCTGGCAAGTTCGAACCCGGCCTGGGCCTGCCAAACAACAATGACAACTACAACCAAAAAATAGCCAGGCGTTATGGCTACTTGGGAGACTAAGGCAACAGAATTGCTTACGCCCAAGAATTTGAGGTTGCTACGACTGTGATGCCACAGCACTCTACTGAGGGCAACATAGTGAGACTCTGTCTCAAAAAAAAAGAAGAGAATGAATCCTGCCAGGTGCAGAGACATGCACCTGTAATCCCAGCTACTCAAGAGGCTGAGGTGGGAGGACCACTTGAGTTCAAGGCCGCAGTATACTATGACCACACCTGTGAATAGCCACTGCACTCCAGCCTAGGCAACACAGACAGATCCCTATCTCTAAAAAATGAAGACGGGGAAGGGAAACAGGAGGACGAAGAAGAGGAAGAAGAAGAAAAAGAAGACGAGAGCTACTCCTGATCAAAGCTACTAAAGAATACAATACAACTTTAGAAAAGCTAAACCAAACTCAAAGAGCAAAGAGACCAGGGGAAGGACTACTAGTTCTATAAAACAGTCACGTCTAGTGGCAGAATATATGGAAGAATATACTTAAGAGTAGAAGAATAAATTCATCACAAGGAAAGGTGCAAAGGTAGCATAAGCCCAAGGATGTATTCTGGAAAGGGACCAGATACGGAAAGTAGACAGAAAAGGGAATAGAAATTAGGTAGAGAATATTCAAGCAGTTAAAGAACATTTTCCAGATCTGTGGCCTAATTCCTCAAAGGAAAAGAAGCTCTGCCTTGCAGAACAGGCCAGAGTCAAATGTTGAGCGACAGTTCTTTAATCAGGGTGGAATGAATTATACAAAACAAGTCAAACACCACATATATTCCCATTTTATCATAATTCCAGGTAGAATGATGGGTCAACCTACTCCTTTCCCACATGCCCATTACAAAAACAAAAAATAGGAGACATCCAGTTATGCCCAAAGGCCACAGGATGAATAGACCAAATAGACCACTTCTTTCACCTACTCTATCACTGACACAGTAGATGCCTGATCAATACCAATTGTACCCCACAATTCACCTAATTCCCATAGACTTTGAGCATGTCTTCATTTGGATTACTAGAGAAAACCAGGCTCAGGGCTGCTCTACACCATTTCTCCCTTGCCTACATTTGCCATAAGAAACTCAGAAGATTCCTGCCCAGAGAGAGTCCATCATTACAGAGGTGAACAAAGCTCTGAGGTGAACAGAGCTGAAACACAAATTTCAGTCAAGTTGAAAGCTAATCATCCTCGGGGTAGAGATGACACCTGCTGATAGGATGATGGCAGGCCATGGTCTGAGCATTTCCTCACTCACAACTTTTCTGGAGAAAAATATCTGGGCCTTGGAGAGAGAACCAATGGATTAAGGAGGCCTTCAGTAGACCCAGCACCTGGGTTCTTCCTAGACAGAAGCAAAAAGAAGGAAACAGAAACAAGTTGAGCTTCATGCCAAACCAGAGCAACAGTTGTCATTGCCCATAAAATTCAGGCAATTCTCAATTTGAAGAACTACTATGTGTTTTATATAATGCCACTTCTGGGGTAGGTGAACTGAGAGAGGAAAAGGAGGGAAAATATTATATTTTACTATACGATTACGTATAGTAAATTACGTATAGTAATTTACGTATAGTAAATTACGATTTATTTTACTATACGATTAGCTATGTGATTGACCTTCCCAGGGTAGATATAAAGCTCATTAGAATCATCAAGGAAACTCAAAAAAATACACCAATATTTAGACCCCATTCCAGATCAATCAAATCAAAATCTCTGTGGTGGCATACAGTGGGTGTGGGTAACCCCTCCCTGATTCTAATGTGCCACCAGAGCTGAGAAGAAGGGAAGCAGAAGGAAGATTGGGGAATGTAGCACACACTCAGTCCAGTAATTATAGGTGCTTCTACATTCAAATGGACCTTCTCCCCTACAAACATGCCAACCCCCTATTCAGCAAATCTCTACTAGCCCCAACTTTGAAACAACAACAAGAGAAGAGTTGCCCAGCCAAAAGAACTGAGTAACATCCACAGAATTCAAGGAAACAACATGCCTAATCTCTGAGTGTGTGTGTTTTGTTCAGGCAAATGTAAACCAGCTGTAATGTTCTGTCTCTCCTGAGGTGAAGTTATACCACAACACGTCTAAAGATAGCCCAGTGATTGTATGTTTGCAGGGAAGCACAGAATTAAGCACAATCTAAGTGGGTGAAGGAAGACCAGGTGCTGAGTGACTCTGGCTGGCTGGCCAGCTTTAGAGTTTCTTCTTGCCCAACAAATCAAAGTCGTGAATGCTCTAAGAAAGGTAAATATAGCCTAGCCCTACCAAGGACGGCTCTGTCTAGTCCTCTGCCCATCAATGGTGTCTCCTGTCAGACATATTCCACCTCACCACTTAGCAAAGTGGGGCATCTTTTCCAACGAAGCTCTTTAGAGATTGCTATTAAGGTCAGTGCTAATCCATAATCATGAACTGGCAAAGACCACATGTAAACTCTAAGGAAAATGACTTTCAGATGCTCCAAGACCTCATCAAGTCTGAAGACAGTCACCAATGGATGCCTGATGAAAAAGAGAACTCAATGTGGGGTTCTGCTATTGGTTCTATCTGCTGCAGAAGCCTGCGGAAGGAAACTGGCTTCACATCAGGTTTCCAAATGATCCAGGCTGCTACCAATGACAAGCATCTAGTAATTCTACTGATTTTGCCAAGCAGTATGAGGTGACCCAAACCCACCATGTCAACAAAGGCAGTCCTGAGGTTCAAGTTTGAAGGGTACGACCCACAAGATTCAGGCCAGACCCGCTGTGCTGGGTCACCAGCAGCCCAACTGTTCTTTCTGTACCACAGCAGGCACAGGAAGGTCCAAGGTGAAAGCATTTCTCATCAAGTCTGCTCAAGAGTGAACTCTCCAAGTAACTTGTACCCATTAAATCAGAGGAAACACTCTGAGACTATACCATTCCCTTAATTAATACCTCAGAGTCATCACTATAAAGCTAAAGTTTACCTCTATGATGGGCATGTGCTGATGGCAAAAATAATTCCCAGGCCCTACAAGGAACCAAAAAAAATTTCTGATTATTATTTATTTTCCTAAATGTGGTTTCTTTAAAAGTGCTTCTATCTTTCTTTTAAAAAAGACAATTAAGGCAAACAGACAAAAAAAAAAAAAAAAAAAAAAATCTCTTCACTGCAAAAAAGTACCATGTGCTGTCATGAAAAACAAAGCCCTTTCCCTATCTGAGAAATCCTCCTATTCTAGGTGCCAGAGACTGAGCTTCATAAATAACTCAAAGCAATCTGCAACCATAGCTCTGCTCCCACCTTTCCCATCTAATCCGACAGTGTGAACTGGAGGAAACAAAAGAGCAAGGGCTCTGCTGTCTGCCTTTTTGGGGGCCTGTCCCATAGAGAAAACAATCGGTTTGAGTTTTATGCCATGACATCATCAGGCACCAATCAACACTCGGAAGGTGGAGCAGGTTTGTTTGTGAAATCAACCACTGCAATTGTCAAACTGCAATGGGTAACACAAGTATGAGGTGGGATTTTACTTTTACTTCTGTGTTAAATTACAGAAGAAATTGAGAAGCAGGGGACAAAAACCTTCATGTAGAAAAAAACACAGAAGCCTAAAATCCCCCCAAGTGCAAGCAACAGACTATTTAGGAATGTACCTGTGCCCCCACCCCTCCCCAACTCCCACCCCTGCCAAGACTGACAGGGGAAGCCTTTGTTCCAGAAGGCCATCAGTGGCATCTTTCCAATGCTCCCTGCAAAGGCCAGAGTTTTAGGAAAGCTGTTGATTGTTACCTGTGTGTGTGTGTGTGTGTTTTCTGTAGGATTCCAAAGCAGTGAAGGGAGGTGGGAATATAAGGAAAAGACTTTGGTTGATGCAGACTTTAGTTAAAATCTCTACCCAGAAACTAACCAGTTATTATTTGTGCATCACAACTGGAGGTTCTTGGGATGAGGTTGTTTTCAATCCACTTTCTTCCCAGAAAACACTGGCCCATCTTATGAATGAAGCTGTTTAGCCAAGGTTAGAATATGCAAGGAGAGCGGGGGTGTTGGGAGCAGGGGGTGAAGGAGAAAACTTACAGAGCAAATATTGTTTACAACTGCAGAGCCAAGCTAATGCGATCTCTCCGCCTATTCAAGCATATTATTACATTAAGTCCTGAACAATAAAGTCGGAGGCAGGGAGAGCACAGCCGACCCAGCCTCCGCTTTGCTAATGGCATGAGGGCAACATTCCATGCAAAGTTTGCCCCAGCAACGGTGTGTGCCAACCCTCCTGGGATTCTAGCAGCCAAGACTGCTGGGCACAGCCAGGCGGCAGGGAGCACACGCACTCAACTGTTTAAAGGCTCAAGAGACTAGGTGTCCTTATTTCTTTCTTTGTTTCATTTTGAGGCATGGTCTCTCAGTGTCACCCAGGCTGGAGTGCAGTAGCATACATCATAGTTCACAGCACCCTCAAACTCCTGGGCTCAGGTTATCTTCCTACCTCAGCCTACTGGGCAACTGGGACCACAGTGCACCCCAGCATGCCCAGGTAAGACTGCATGTTCCAAGAGATGGGCACTGAACAAGTTCACGTACAGCTTAGGAGAAAGAATAACATTTTTAACTGAAGACAGAATACAAGTAAACATGTTATTAATAAATGAGGGACAGGTTACTAGGCCAACAGCCACCTAGGGTGGAAAAGGTTACAGTATTGGGGGGGGGGGGCAAGGGAAGAGGCCTAGGCAGGAGCAGGAAGGACTATCCTCAGTCACTGAGAGAGAAATCACTATACTATTTACTTCTGGTAATAACACTGCACACTTCTGAGATCTTAAAACTTACTACAAATGATAAATATACTATCAAATGCCATTAAATATGAATGCTGTGCTGACACACATGGGGAGCCCTTTTTTACTTTTTATTTAATAGTGTGTCTAGCTATAAAATCAAGACCAAGCCAAGACTACTACCTACTTCAGGCTAAACTCAACCTGTGACCTTTATGGCTGACTGCTGCCAACTGCAATTCTCCAAGGCTCCTAGGAGAAAAAATCCAGACCCTCTCTCACACACATTTCAGTCTTTACCTTTCTCAAGAGTTGTTTCCCTGGTGCAGGGAGTGTACACCTATATCTCGTTCCTGGTTTAGCTCAGCCAATGGTTAAGTGAGAAGACTGCCAGCTGATAGCTTAGCTTAAGTCTGAAAAGATCCAGGGGCCTCTGTTCCCTTTGCCCTCATCCGCTAATGTACATGAAAATCTAAATTCGGGGGACATCTTGGGCTCTGCGCCCAGGTAGAAAGCAGGATCCTTGGCTGGTTCCCTTGCCTGTGCTACCCACATCTGTGTGGGCTCCCTGAGCACCTGCATCACACTCTACACCTGCCAATTGAGAAGGTCCTCAATCACTCACATTCCCAGGCTTCCCCTAAATAAAACAACAGCAAGATTCACATGAGAAACTGCTTTCTTTCTCCCTGTGAAGCTATTCCTTCAGACTTGGACATTTAGGGGTGACACAGACTCCACCCCTACCACCCCCTACCCCCAACCCCCACACACACAGGGAGCAAAATGGGCTCTATAAGAGGACCAGGCCCTTCTCCACATAAGCCTGCCAGTAGCCCTAGTGTATCCAATTCCACCACGCAGCCCCTACCCACCCAAGAATGGCTCCTAGCCCAGCCTCCCACATCAAAGGCAATAGACAAGGCTTCTCTTCTGCCCAGAGATCAGAAAAAGAAGGGATGAGAGAGAGAGAGAGGATGCTATATATAGCTAGCTGGCAGACCAAGATAAAGGAACAAAATGAGTCACACAGGCCACGCACCACACAAGCACTAGCTGCTCAGCACAGTGGAAGGTCCGTCCACAAGCTGCAGAATCAGAGCTGGGGGCAGAGGGCTACTTTCTCAGGTTACAGGAAAAAGCAAAAACAAGCCCAGAGGGATACAAAAGCAATAACCTTATTAAGTTATTCAGAATCCAGTCTGAAAGTTAGGACAGAAAATCCTCTCTAGTAAAAACAGGTTACTAAATATTCAAAGAACTTGGGGATGGGACACAATTATAAGAGGGACTTTAACAAATGCAATCAGTGCAACTTAGTTCTTTGTATCCTCAATGAATTCCAAACAATAAATAAATAAATATTCAAAGAAGAATGTGGCTAGGAGATATTAAAGACCTAAAGCAGGTAGCATCTCAAGTACTTTCATAGAGTTCTCCTTGGAGTTCCGTCTGGTTGTCCCAGGGAGTATAGAAGGGATTCTTGCCAGTTTTAACTAGAGCAGCTGTACCTCCTCTGCATTATAGCCCAAGAAGCCAGAGAAGACTTCATTTTCCTTGGCTTTTGTGGAGTTAAACCCCTACTTCTTAAAAGAAACAAAAAGAAGGGGAATAAGGTAGCTTGACAATCACTAGAATAGTGAGACCAACTTGGATTTTGGCCCTCTTGGCTCTCTGCTCTGCAAAGAGGACACCCTCTGTGTGAACGATGGCCCCAGCTGTGTATTCACTCTATAAACATGACCCAGAGGAGTTTCACTCATTTAGTGGGAGGAAGTTGCCTGGCACACCTTTATATGTGCAAAAAAATCTCTCAAGCAAAGCCTTTGTGAGAATATTCATCCACAGTCTGAGAATGCCTCAGCACCTGAACCATCACAGGGCCTCACACATGCATGCCCAGACACTGCACATACATACGGACACACCACATGCACATTCACAAACACACACTTCCCCAGAACCACCAGGTGATTGGCAAAGCTCCTCTTATCTGGAACACACAGTAAAAGCCAATGTTTAGTGGTGATATTTTAATAAGGGTTTATTTTTCTCTTCTCTGTTCCAAAAATGCACTCCATTGTGAGCACAGTTATCACAGGAGGACTATATCTGACCTGAGAGAGTGGTTAGCAGGTTCTTACCCATTGCCTATTTTTAGTCTCTGGTCTTTCCTGCCCCCTTCCCTCGGGAATGCCCCTCCCTCTGCTCTCCAGCAAACTGCTCAGCTGGAGCACAGGATCCTGACACCAAGCAGGAAGGCGGCTTGGAAAGGCCTTTCCATACTTCGGATTTCAAAGAATACGGACTGAGAAGCTAGAACAAAAAATGGAAAGGAAGAAATTTTTTAAATCACAAAGAAAGTAGGAGTGTGACTTCAGATGAGAAATACTGCACATAAAATGCCTGCTGTCCATCTAAGATCAGAGCCAGGCTGCCATGCCACGTGGCTGGGTTGGCACACCTTCTCCTCTTTGTTCTCCCAGACTAGCTCGGCTACTTCTGGCATTCATTTTGCAGCCTGCACTCCTGCAGGCAAGGCTATCTCAGCTGAGACAGTGCCATATACCCCAAAAAGTAGACCACCCATGGTATGGCTGTACTGCCAACAAGATGACACCATTTTCCCTTTACAACGCAGGTGATCTGGAGGAAAGACATCCTTTAAGAAAAAAGAAAAACACTCAGGTGCCTGCCTCACTCTAAACTCCAAGACATAGCCCTCCTTTCATTGAACTTCATAATATCACACGTATGCAGCTGTGAAAGAATCATCAACTTGAGAGCTGAAAAGTGAATCTGCTCATTCTGGTTTCTCATCTACCTGTCACTATAAAATCAGAAGTGTAAAAATCCCCTCAAGAGTTAAAAAAATTTTAACATGACTTATAATAAGGTTCAGAAAATGCAGGTAAAACAGGTGTAATGCAAAAAAACAGGTAATACCTTTTTTTTTTGGAGACAGTGTTTTGCTCTGTTGCCTAGGCTGGAGTCCATTAGAGTCATCATCATAGCTCATAGCAACCTTAAACCCCCCTGGACTCAAGCAATCCTCTTGCCTCAGCCTCCCAAGTAGCTGGGACTACAGCTGAGCACCACCAAGCCCAGGTAATTTTTTTTTTTTTTTTTTTTTGAGACAGAGTTTCACTGTGATGCCCTTAGTAGAGTGCCATGGCATCATAGGCTCACAGCAACCTCAAACTCTTGGGCTAAAGTGATCTAAAGCTGAGGGTATGTCCTGGAAATCATGAAACAATACAAGGGATAGGTGGAACACTACTCTCAGAAAGTTATCTCTACTTTGTCCCTTTTACAAAATAGAAGATTTCTCGAAGATTAACAAGAATCCAATTGAAGTAACTAAAAACTCTAGCTACAAGGCAGAACCTATGGCTCAGTGAGTAGGGCGCTGGCCCCATATACCGAGGGTGGTAGGTTCAAACCCGGCCCCGGCCAAACTGCAACAAAAAAATAGTCCCAGCTACCTGGGAAGCTGAGGCAAGAGAATCGCCTAAGCCCAAGGGCTGGAGTTGCTGTGATGCCACAGCCCTCTACCAAGGACGGCAAAGTGAAACTCTGTCTCTTTAAAAAAAAACAACAACAAAAAAAAAAACTTCTAGCTACAGTAGACTTTTATTTTGTAAATGTGAAAGATTTTATACCATCTAGCTACAATTTGTGTGCTTAACACTTCATTGTGTCCTTTTTCTGCATTATTTAATTTTATCTTCAGAATCATATTATATGTTTTTAGAGACAGAGTCTCACTTTGTCGCCCTCGGTATAGTGCCATGGTGTCAGCCCAGCTCACAGCAACCTCAAACTCCTGGGCTCAAGCGATCCTCCTGCCTTCGCCTCCCAAGTAGCTGGGACTATAAGCACCCACCACAAAGCCCAACTATTTTTAGAGATGGGGTCTCAATCTTGCTCAAGCTGGTCTCAAACTCCTGAGCTCAAGAGATCCTCCCACCTCAGCCTCCAAGCATGCTAGGATTAGAGGCATTGAGCTACCAAGCCCAGCCCAGAATAACATTATAAGTATAATGTTACCCTCATTTTAGAAATAAGCAATTAAATTTAGGTTCATGAAAGATAATTAACCCTTTCTCCACAACCCCCGCAAAGGCCACACACAGATGGCAAGTGATGTAGCTGGAAGAACTGACCCACCTACTAAGGCCTTTCTGGCTGGTTCCAATGTCTATACCCCTTCATCAAATACTGCCTCACTTGGCGGATTCAAATTTATTAACTGTGTCCTTTCTTAAATTTTCTTGCCCTTTCTTGTAATAAATGTTTATAAGTGTGCATATCACATCTCTTATTCACTTCCCTATAAAATCTGACAAATTTTTTAATATGTGCTGACAGTCAATCCCCACACACGGACTATTCTGTGTAAGGGTTGCATCAGGTGCTGCAAAGAGATCCAAACAAAAGATGAATTAGTGAGGTGAGAAAGAAATCTGCAAAATAGTTACTGGTACTAACAAAAAGTGAAAAGTAAGTACCACAGGACATTATCAGCACTTCTCCATGTACACACAAATCACCTGGGGAGCCTGTTACTATGCAAATTTGGAAGCTGTAGGTTTGGGTGAGGCCTAAGGTGGTGCACTTCTAAAGAGCTCCTGAGCAGTGAACTGATGGAGGAGCTGAAAAACGCTGCCCAAGACTACGTGGGCTGAGGGGCCTAGAAAACGTAAAGAAGTGAATCAGAACCAGAGCCTTTAGAGGACTAAGTAGAATCTAGAAAAATTTGGGAAGAGTGTCAGCAGGGAGAGAGGAAAGAGTATTTGAAATGGAGAAGGAAAAAAACTCAGGCGAAGGAGAAGGACTGCTTGCTGCACAGGTTGCTGAGGACGCAGCACAACCAACCAGAGCCATCTTTTTACATAGATGAAAACATTTCTAAACTGCATCACACTCGTTTGCCAGTAATTGCAAGACTTAATTCTCTTTGAAGAGAATCTCTTATTGACTAGCCTGAGAGGAAGTTGAAAGTAGAGAAAGGCTCTTGTTTGCTCATCTAAAAAAGGGTAACACAATAAACTTCTTGCAGAAGGCAGCCCTCAGGACTCCAGTGATGAAGCTCAGAGATTTAAAGCCATGAACTTTGGCACACCACCAGCCACTAGCCAAAGAATGTTTCAGGAGACATTTAAAAATACATACCATCCCATAATGAACAGGAAAAGAAATCCCACTGTCAGCTCCACCCTATGCCAGCCTCCTAACATGGGTGTCCCAGGGGAAAGACCAGCACAGCGGTCTCTCCAACTGGACCTTCTGGTGATGTGGCCCAGCTTCCTGGCTGGGCCACTTCCTCTGCCGTCTCAGACTAAGTGGCACTGCCCTTACTCAACAAGTTCCTCCACCACCAGAAATGAATACCCAGACTGTAAGCAAAGGTCATGCGGATGACCCTGCAGCACACACACTATATTTGTGAAGAGGCAGGGCAATATTACCAGGATGACTGGATTCAGAATCAGGAGACAGGGAACTGAAGCAGAACTCCGTCATGTAAATCCATTTTCACATTTACAAAATAAAAATTATAATCTGAACTCTATCTATCTTACTGTTGTCAATAAACTTCAAAGCTATACAAAGTGCTTTGCATGCTGTCAAGTACAACAGATACATAAGACCTCATTCCGAGAGGGTCTGAGAGATAGGAGAGGTCCTTTATGACACTCTTCCTTTCAAAACACACTCCACTGTATATATCTAGTATTCATTATTCCTACTTCACAAAAGGAAAAGCTCAAAACACAGAAGAAAAACCATGAACTTGTTCAGGTCAAACACCAAATCCATGACTGCTGAGGAATAAAACGACTGCTAAAGATTGTCACAAAGTCAAAGATACTTCTTTTATGAAATAACTAGAGAGCAATCTACCAACTGCCGAGCAAGAGCCAAATCACTTAGAGCTCAAAAACTATTACCTGACACATGAAAACTAGGGTGAGGTTGACTGGAGGGATGGGAATAAGAGTTTAGCACTGACTCAATAGCTTACTGGACCATACATCCTTGGACACAACACTTGTTTGGGCAAGGAATCAGTTTCCTTTTCTGTAGAAAGACAGGACTAGACTAGCTAAGTGATTAAACCTTTTGTTAGCAGCCAATCTCTAACACCTAGAATAGGTAAAGGCTGCTGTAAGTAGAGATAAGTACTGCCCAGCCTCCCTAATATCCCATTTCTCCTCTTTCCAGACCCTCTCTGCAATCTAGTGTTTTCGTTTCCTTGAGAAGCCACTGAGGAAATCTCCAGCTTCCAGAACATTAAGTCCATGAGTGGCATCTGAGCAGCTCTGGCCTCCAGCAAGTGTGAGCTGGTTTCCCACTCCACTCTCCCAGCCTCCTAAAATCTGCTGCAATTCTGGAGTTGAAGAGGCAGAACTAAGCCAACCTGGACACATTTTGTGGAGAGGGAGTGGGAATGGATTGAGAACAGACAGAGGGAACAATTAAATATAAGGGAGAAGTACAACAATCAACCAAAAGTATGCCACACACACAAAAAAAAACCCTGAGCTTTTATGACCTGAAAGATGTAACAAAGGCAATTGTGAAAGGCAAGAGAGCCGTGTAGAGAGAAATCCACGTGCACGCTGGTCCGTCAGCATGCCAAAGAGCACACTCCAGGAATAGCACCTGACACTACAGGATTTACCTGATGAGCAAAGGACAACTGTGTGTGAAGGCCTGGCAAAGGGCCCTAAGTTCAATTCCAACTCTGTCCCTTTACTAGCCATGTGACTTTGGGGCAGTTTCTTAACCTCTCTGTTTCCTTTTCTGGCAAAAGATGCCAGCAACAACCTACCTCAGAGAAAGGCTGTAACATTTATAAAATGCCTTTTTTTTTTTTTTTTTTTTTTCCGGCTGGGGCCAGGTTTGAACCCGCCACCTTCAGTATATGGGACTGGTGCCTTACTCATTGAGCCACAGGCACTGCACATAAAATGCTTTTCATAGTGCCCAACACAGATAGCAAGCATTCAATAAAGACTAGAGATGACAATGATGATGATGGCAACTCTGCCTTCCATCCCTAATTTCAGTAAAGCGATAGCAACATCAAATCCAAATCCTTCATTCAATAGGTCTCTTGAACACAGGATGAATATACACCTCTAAGTCCTCCGGTGTGCTGTTCTCAGTGGAAAGTACTCTCCTTGCAGCATCCCTCCTCTTTCCTCTATCTCTGGGCGCTCAAATGTGACCTCAAGGTAGGCAAAGCAGTCAACTCACCTTTTCTTGCATACATAAGGCCTGAACCAGACTCCAGAGGAAAAAAAAAATTAACTAACTAGCTAAAATGAATTAAACACAAGAACCTCTCTGAAACCAAACCTCAGGACAGCTCATAGCAAGAATCAATATTATCACTGATTCTTGACCTTTTCTCCTCCTATCTCAAAAATAACTTCTGGGACCTGAGGTGGGCTAAGTACTTCCATGTGAGCCAGGATTACCTTTCCCTGGCAAAGGCAGAAATAATGTTACAGGAAAAAACAACTTGAAGCATGGGTGAATGTCAGAGCCCACAGGCCTCTCAGAGAACACTATATCTCAACCACCCTGGGACATGGCTTATGAGGTGTGTGCTGGAGAGTATCAATATCCCAACATCCAACAAACAAGAAACTTCTCACTCTGGTGTTTGAGGGAAAGAAGAGTCACTTAAGGAACACGCTGAGGAAGAGTGTGGCGTTCATATAAGAGGTCAGAACATAAGAAATTATGAAAGGTGGGAAATTCCCCCTTGCTAGAATATAAGCTCCCTGAGAGTAAAAACTCTTATCTGTTGGGCTCACTGCTACCATATTTAGCACCTAGAACCTGTTAAAGAAAAAAACTAGTCAATGATACTTGTTAAAACACAGTAAGGAAAACTTTATTCAAGACACACAACAGGTATAACAGGGAACACTGAAATGGGGTCTTATGAGCAAAGGACAACTGTGTGTGAAGCCTCTCTAATATCCCATTTCTCCTCACTCCAGACCCTCTCTGCAATCTAGTGTTTTTGTTTCCTTCAGAAGCCACTGAGGAAATCTCCAGCTGGGAGGACAGAGATTGGGCTCAACAGCTTAGGTAAGAGGGAATTTATAGCCAAGGAGAGGCAGGGGTCAGTAGATACAAAATGACTAAGAGAAAACATCAGAGGTAAGGGAATTCTTGCGAACTGATCTAATAGGATTCTTGCAGAAGACAGGCCAGGGTGATCAGACATCATCTGAGGGATAGCAGAGGATGAAGAACCTGATCAGATATCAAGAGTGATTAGGTATCAAGGATGAGGGGTTCTGGTGCGAAACTGACTTAGCAGAGTTCTCTTCTAAAAATAGATTCCACAAGGAAAAGCACAGAGGGGCCTAGAAAAGGTTCAGGCCTTAACTAAAGTTGGTCAGGCAAAGACTCTTTATCAAACCATGCCTGGAACATAGTGGACACTCAAACACTTGCAGAATGAATGAAAGAGAGGGAGAAGCAGAAATCCAATAATGGTTGAGGACATAGGCTTTGAGTCAAACGAAACTGGATTCAAATCTTTTTTTAAGCTACTTATTAGCTATGTGACTTTAATCAAACGCTCAACCTCTCAGATACTCAACACCCACACCATAGGTTCTTGTTAAGTGACATGCCTTAGGCCACTGAGAATGCCTAGCTCACAGAAGCTCTTCATAAATGGTGGCTGTTAGCTATGATCATCTCCTTTCCCCCTTACACCACTCTGTCAAAATCTCCCTGATTGGGGGCAGAAAAGAAATGCAGGCATGATAATGAATCAAAGGATCTGGGGAGTGCCCTATTCCATCCTGGCCCTCCACCACAGGTGTGTCTGCCCTGCCCCCAACACCTTTCTATCTAACCCTTTGTTCTGTAAAGCCCTTGTCTGCCCATCCCATGTCTACAAGGACCTTCCTTCAGTCCTCCTCCTCCTCCTCAAGAGAGAATGTGACTATCAGTGTGCTGAGCAACTGGCAGCAACACGCACACTCAAAACTGATCCAGCCCTGGAAGAAGCTGCATGTAGCAGGGGGAAGAGACGGCACCCTAAGAGGCTCCCAGCTGAGAACCTACCAGAATCTAAGAACCAAGACAGTCTCTCCTATACTCACTCACACTTTTATTCCCACCTAGCAATATCCCATAATATATTCATTTAATTCTTACAAATTAACATATTCTCAACTGCTCCTGGGAGGAAGGTTTTCCAAGATGAATCCCGTTTCTTCTGACAGCTCCATTTGCTATGCATCTCAGTATGTCAGTGACAATTTCCTGGACAACGTCCAGCCCAGGGTGGGAGGTGGAAATAGACCTTATGCCTGAAAAGCCCCAAGCCAACATTACAGAATTACTGAGGATTTGTCTTGGAAAAGACTTGAGAGATCTTTGACTAACTCACTAAACTGACTATAGACCCCGGGTTTCCTAAAGACTTGGATCCAGAGAGAATTTAGGAATTTCAGATTTTTAAGTCATAAACCAAAATCTTATACCATTAAATGGTGCTCGTGAATGTTTATGCGCACAAAGGAAGAAAATGGGCAGGAAAAGAGACTCGTAAGAGAGTGTCCTTTGGAAAAAACTCCTGATGTCATAGGAGATGGAGCTGCAGAGAGGGGACATAAACACACACAAGGACTTATTTATGCCTTCTCTGGCTGAACTCAACTTCTTCAGAGGTGCCTGCGACATACACATCTAGAACCTACTCCTCTAGTAAGCTAAACAAGCCACATATCAAGATCATCACCTTTAAACAGGATTCAGAAGGAAGTGGGAAGGAAGAGCCCACAGAGCTAGTGACAGCACCCTTCCACAGGTCAGCTCAGACCCACACGGCCTCTGTTGTTGACTAAGACTCTTAGCACTCTCACCCCCAGGGCTGGAATATGATTTAGCCCAGAGAAAAGAACAAATGAAAGATGTAAGGGCAGCCAGCCACTGTGCCCAGTGATCTCTCAATGTCCAAAGGAAACAGGGTGGGAAGAAGCACCGTGTGATTATAGTGCACACACTAACTACAGCACTTTGGGAAAGACCTCTTTCTTTCTTTTTTTTTTTTGCACCCACCACTGGTTTGAACCCACCACTTCCAGCATATGGGACCAGCGCCGCCCGGAAAGACCTCTTTCTTATAAGTAGTATCCCAGTTTTATTAAAGCCAGTAATGTACCCAGAAAACCATTATTTCCCAGCCTTCCTTGAAGCTATCTCTGACCATGTTTTCTGGTTCCAGCTAACAAGATACAAGCAAAAGTGTATAGGCCTTTCAGAAAGACTCCTTTAAAGGAGCCTCTCAGAGGGGAGAACAATTTTTTGCTTTTTCTTCATTTCTTTTCTTTTGTGTTTTCCATGGAACCAGAAATAAGATGACTGAGCTCCACCAGCCATATTTGACATGAGGTTAACTCTCAGTGATGGAAACCATGTGCTAGGGATAGCAGAGGTAGGTCAAGATAAACTCTTATCTGTCAATCCATAGAGTGGACCATTTAACTACCAGGGGCAGCTAAAGGGCCAGAACTTCCATTCTTCTAGATAGAAGGAGGGAGGCAAACTCCAGACCACAGGAGTTGTCAGAGCTTCTTCCCATCTCTAAGCTTCTTTTACAGAAAATCTTTCATGTTTAAGCTATATTTTGCAATTTGCAACTAAAACTAACCCTAATTGACGTAATAACCAGAACAGAGAGCTTTAGTTACTAAAGGAAGCTCTAAAGGCAAAAACATAGTATACAGTCTTACATAGCAACTGAATAGACCCACCCCCACCCCCCACGGCAGCTTGTCCTGCTTACAAAATACAGCTTTGCCTGGAGTTTCTTAAGTTTAAAGCCCTGCTACTAAGAAAAGAGCAGAGCTTTTCTCAGGGAGTTAAGGGCAAGGAAGACTCATCCCTAAAACATTAAATATTCCCTGGCGGCTCCTGTGGCTCAAAGGAGTAGGGTACCAGCCCCATATACCAGAAGTGGCGGGTTCAAACCCGGCCCTGGCCAAAAACTGAAAAAAAAAAAAATTAAATTAAATATTCCGTATTACCCATAACCAAAGTCGTAAGATAAGTTCCCCAAGTGAAGCAGCATAATTTGATGATCTCCTAAGTGGTTCCTGTATGGCATAAACCTATGCATTTTATTCACCAATTATTAAAAAAAAAACAATGCGAACTCCAAGCTCTCTCAATGTAAACCTCAACAAACTTCCCAACCCTACTTAACTCGTTCTCAGTAGGATCATTTTAGGCCCTGAGGCCATACTGCTAAGGGGTTCTAGAAGTTCCCAAAAATGTAAATACCTAACAGTCAAAGAAGACTGAGTTGGCCTTACTCCATGTAGTGGTGAAGATAATAACAAATGGCTGGAAGAAGTTACAGAAGAAAACAGCTACAGCGGGACTCCGTCTTCTGGCCTAAGGTGTCTCCGTCGGGCTGACCTCTCCGCATCAGCCTCATCCCCTGTTAAAGGTGGAATAGACTTGCTTCTCTATCCCAAAAGCCAGAAAGAATCCTCAACAGGTCAAACTGAACCGTCCGTCCGTGGAGTAAAGCACACCACCAGCACACAGCAGCCAGCAAGGCCAGAACTAACCCCAAGAAGGTGCTTAAGAGGTGGTGGTTCTGTTCTTAAGGCCTGTTTTATACAGAGGTATGGTTTTAAATGCAGCCAGCATTAGCAGTGATTTATAACAATGACTCCCTACATCAGAAGAAGGGTGGATAGGGGAGAGGGGCAGGATTATTTTTACTAGTAAAATCAGATAGGTTAAGGAAATAAATATTCCTCCTTCCACATAGGGACAGAATCTTATGGGGCAGAAAAATGAAGATAAATAAATAAAAGAGGCAGGGGGACTGGAACAGGCATAGGAAAAAAATATATATCAACAGGATGGATGACAAACCTTATAAGGCAAGAGTGAAGGAATCAGACTCATTTGACATGAAGATGAAAAAATTCATGATAGGCTTGGTGCCAGTAGCTCAGTGGTTACAGCGCCAGCCACATACACTGGGGCTGGCGGGTTCAAGCCCAGCCTGGGCCTGGTAAACAACAACTATAATTAAAAAAAAAAAAATAGCCAAGTGTTGTGGCGGGCGTCTATAGTCCTAGCTACTTGGAAGGCTGATGCAAGAGAATCACTTAAGCCCAAGAGTTTGAGGGTGCTGTGAGCTGTAACGCTATAGCATTCTACCAAGGGAAACAGAGTCTCAAAAAAAAAAAATTCATGATAGCTTCCCTGCCTTTAAGATCCAGTAATGTTCCAGTGCCTATAAGTGTACTCTGTATACAAAAAGCATTTACTATTGGTTGACTGACTGATTAGCAACAGGAAGTTTCTCTCAGCCTCCTAGGAAGAGATGAAGACAAAATGTGCCCTAAGAACAGCAGAATCAGGTTGGAACAAGTCATCTTCACTTCCAGGACTGAGATGGTCGGCCTGCCTTCCCCAGTGCACGAGTTCCCCCAATCACAGGAGGTTGCCCTTCTTTCACCACACATGTGTACATGTGTGTCCCCCCAAAATCTGGCTCCTAGCGCATAAAAACAAAATTTTACAAAAAGGTAGCCACGAAAATTCCTGCCTTCTAGTGAGGGGAGACAGACAACACACAAGTGAGCTCTGACATATAGAGAAAACATTCTACGGCAGAAAACCAAGAGGGGAGAACAGGAAGTGCTAGGTGTGCTGGGAAGGGGCTGCACTGTTGCCCAGGGTGGTGAGGGGGGGCGGGGCGGGGTAAGCCTCAGGACAAAGTGGGGGCATGGGAAGGGCACATGCTCAACAAGAAAAGGGGTTGGCAAGGTGGATCAACAAGAAAAGGTGGTTGGCAAGGGGGAACAGGGCGACCTCATGGGACTCTGTGGGGCTCCATGAGGCTTTAGATTCATGGAGTACAACAAGGAACCACTGCAGAGGTCTGGACAACTACCCACTAGCCCTGCTGGACCTCCCCCACCAATCCTGAATAAGTCCAAACAGGTCCATGGAGCTCCCAACAAAGGATATACACCAACTCCTGGAGTTTCCTTCCCATACAGCAGACGCCCTTGATCTACTAAAGAGGCAATAATATCTCCAGTGTGGCAAGGGGTAGCCCAAACCCAAGATGGGGATGAGAGAACAGGAGGCAACAGGAGGAAAGCAAGAGAGTCTGGGGGGTCTGCACCCCAAACCTGCCCTGTGACTATGCCTGCTCCTAGCTATTCTGGAGCCAGCTCCCCTTCAAAGGCAGGCTCCAGCCCTCCCGCCTAGAGCCCTTCTGCCAAGACCTGCTCTAATGCCTGGGCCACCTGCAGCTACTCTTCAGCCCCACCTCACCTTCCCAAGAGCAAGGGGGCTCTGCAGGACCATGAGACTTACCTTTGAAAACCTACTGTCTGGGGTTTCAGTTCCTGACCAAATACTCTGGCCTATTTCCTGGACATTCAAATAGAGACAAACCATAAGATCTATAGAAGAAAGGATTCAAAAGGCAGCAAAGACAGGAAAGGGCTTCACACAGGTAATTCTCTAGGCCAATGTCTGTAGAGAGGGGTAAGTCTGTCAATCAGTGTTTGCTGACTGTTTACAGCATGGCACATGTGATGATTGCTGAACGAGGCTCACAAAAAGTAAGACTCCATTCCAATCCTCCAGAAGCTCAGGGTCCTGGAAATCAAGGAAAAGAAATAATGCAAGTGGTACAACAAACCAGCGAACATCTCCCAAACTGCATGGCCAGCCCATCTATGGGAGGAAAGGCATGGTTAGGGGTTAGGTAAGCAAAGAGAGGGAGGGAGGTGACACAGCCCAGGGTGGAGGAGGCCAGGAGGCAGAGCTACCCAGCAGAAGATTGCTGGAAGCTTTGGAAATGTGGCAGGAAAACAGCAACAGGCTCAAGTCAGGAGGGAGGCACTGAGGAAGCTACAACTGCAGTCAGGCCACATCCAGGAGGCTTGGATGATCACCTGAGCATGAGAGGAAGGGGGACCAGATTGTAACGGTGACAATGGAAACCAAAATTTAAAAAGGGAAAATCATTTAACAAATCCCGAGCACCAATTATAACAGATACAGTTTCAGATGCTGGAGATAAGCAATTACCAAAACATTCTGAAGACAGAAATAACAAAGCATATTAGATACACAGAGTATATAAACAAACTGCTGACTTATTCACTTATTTTCTGTATCTAGTTCAGGAGAACAAAGGTGACAAACACTTCCACACTTCAAACAATGACATAACTTTATCTACAACTTTCCTAGATGCCGAATGTTTAAAGGAAGACTCTCTTAGAAACACCCATGCATGAGATTACATCTCAATGACAATGATTTTGCACCCTGAGGTTTTATATAAATGTGGAGGAAGGATTTGACAATCTCCAGCTCCTAAGCAATGTGGCCAGACAGTTGTTACATGTGGTGGGCATACTTCGCCCACTCCTAACCCTGCCACGGCCAAGCACAGAGGACAGTGGGCTGAGATTCGCAGAACATATCTGATACCCCTTGGCACTGAGCTAAGACCTTTCATCTGACCCTACCCCACCCCTGTCCAATGCCCAACACGCCACAGGAGTCACCACAAACTTGGCGAGGGAGTACAGTTAGGCTCCACTGACAACACGGCAGCCACTTGTACTGAGAGAACCAGGAAAATCACTCCCACTGTGTCGCCTCCTAATCCACACCTCAATCAATACCACAGGCTGGGAAGGTTTGCAAGGTAAGGTGCTCCTGGCTCCAGGCAAGTAGGTACTTTACCCACTGATCAACTAGCTAAGATCAAACATGTACAAGGTTCCAGGGACATTCTTTAAGGACATGGTCCCTACCCACAACACAATTATAGTACATAGTAAAATGAGACCATCGTGGACTTTTTTTTTTTTTTTTTGAAACAGAGTCTCACTTTGTCACCCTCGGTAAAATACCATGGCATCACAGCTCACAGCAACCTCAAATTGGCTTAAGCGATTCTCTTGCCTCAGCCTACCAAGTAGCTAGGACTACAGACGCCTCCCACAACACCCAACTATCTTTTTTAGGGACAAGGTCTCACTCTGGCTGAGGCTGGTCTCCAACCCGTGAGCTCAGGCAATCCACCCGCCTCGACCTCCCAGAGTGCTAGGATTATAGGAGTGAGCCACTGTGCATTTTTTAATGCAATGGCAATAACAATGAAGGTACCGATAAAGACTTCCAAGTCTTCCCTGAAGACAGACAGAGGTGAGTGTGCTTCCTTAATCCCAGCCCACAAGACACTATAAACAGAGTGCTCAAAATGGTGTCACTCCTGGAGCTGGAATTCTATGTTCTAACAAGAATGAAGAAATCAGGCTCTCCTCCTCAGCTCAAGTGGGAAATCGAAGAGCAAAGCTGGAGCAAGGCCAGCCTGCTGCTAACCTCTGTCACTGGGTTCGACAGCACCCAGCCCTTCCTTCCTATCGCATTTTTATCTTACATGTTTGAGGCCAAATATGCAAAGCCCATGCTAGCTAAGGACATTGTTCCATATAGGACACCACTGACAATGCCAGAAGCCCCCAAATGTTGAGTCTTTACTTCTTTCAATGGTCTGCCCACATGACTTTTATGCGTGCCTTTGGGTTTTGTCCACTGTCTCCACACAACAGCACACTTATACGAACCATAACTGGGTAGGGACGGGAAGGGGGGGGGGGCTGTCAAAGGAATTAGCTCTGCAGAACTTTGGCAGTACATGAAACCAAAGATTTAAAATCAAACTCATGCACTTCTGCCAGCTATAACCCACCTCCACACTGTCACAGCGCTTAGAACCCTCCAGATCATGAGGTTCTGCAGGTATGAAATTTGGTCCACAAATAAGCTGTCCCTTTAAAGATCTGCAACAATTTAAAACCAGCTGGTTTCTGGTATGAGCCAGTCGTTAGAATGCAACTCTCACTTCATCTACAAATGACAAGGTTCAATGATCTGTGTTTAAAAAAAAAAAAAAAAAAAAAAGAATTGCTCTACAGTCAAACTTAAGATTTCACATCCTGCTGGTTCAAGAACAAGGGGTTAGGGGATTTTAGAAGCAGTAGCCACAAGCACTGGCCTTGGCTAGTGAAGGTAACTGCACTGCTAAAACTAAACATGGCTGGCCTAGGTCTGAGAATAGGGAAAGGCAAATACTCCAAAACAAGGCACAATAGCCACAGAGGCACAGAGCAAATGCAGGGCTTCCTATGGAGGCCTCGGTACAATGTGGCGCCAGGCTCCCACCCAGTGTGAGAAGAAGTCCTCTCTGAAAGAAGGAGAAAATTGCAGCCCAAAGAAATCCATGAATTCTCTCTCCTTTCCCTCCCCACTTTTATTTTTAAAAAAACAACTATTTCTGTGTCTTAAGAAAAGATATGATTGGAAGAGTTCTTCTAAATTAAAAAACAATGGCTGACTTTTTAAAGGATTTCAGTAATACCTGGAATCTCTAAAAAGATCCTGGAACTGGTACAAAGTAGTTATAATTTTAGTGCTTAAGAGAAGCACTGAGGGCATATCATTTCTGCACAGTGATCTGAGTTAGTTTCCTACCACACATTTGAAAGGGTTTATTTTGGTCTACCTCAAAGAAAGCACTTATTCCATATCACACACTGTGATAATATTGATGATGATGATACTAGTAATAATTACATTTATGCTTTATTAATCACTTACTACTATGCATCAGGCATTGTTGAAGATACTATTTCTCCTTGTGAGTTAGGTATAATTACCAGCCTGATTTTACAGATAAGAAAAGGAAAACAGAAAGGTTAAGTAACTTACCCAAAGTCACACAGTAAGTGACACAGCTGAAACTTGACCCCAGAAAGTCTGGAACTACTAAAACAAAACAGCCTTTATACTTCTATCTGCTATCACCTTAATCCAGAAACAACTGTAAGAGTAGTTACAATTATCAGCAAATTACAGATGAAGGAGGAAATAAGAATTAAGAAAAGTTAGATAATTTGTTCAACTAATAAGCTACAGAGCCAGCAAGTCAAAAATCTGTCTCTTGGCCGGGTTGAGGCAGCTCACACCTATAATCCTAGCACTCTGGGAGGCCAAGGTGGGTGGGTGGATTGCCTAAGTGCTCACAAACTCAAGACCAGCATGAGCCAGCAAGAGACCTCGTCTCCAAAAATAGCTGGGCGTTGTGGCAGGTGCCTATAGTCCCAACTATGCAGGAGACTGAGACAAGAGAATCGCTGAAGCCCAAGAGTTTTAGATTTCTGTGAGCTATGACACCTTGGCACTCTACCAAGGGCAACTAAGTGAAACTCTGTCTCAAAAAAAAATCTGTGTCTCATCTCTTTTCTCTGTACTTCTTCACTTTACCACACTCTAGGGTGGTTGGATCAATGAACATGGGATCTCTATACAGACAGCTGTTCCCACCATTAGAAGAAGTAACACTGTGTCCCAACAGTACACGGAGGGAAAGAAAGAAAGAATCAGGAGAGTCTGAGGGCAACCATCCTGCCTTGAGGAATCTGTTATTTACTGCCAAATTCATCACTCTTTAACAGAAATTTTATACTATCACCTCCTGCTTTAAAAACATACATATTTATTATCTACTGTTTCATGTCTCCTGCCTGATTTCACGTTTCCCTGACTCTAGTTACCCAACCTCATTCTAATTTCCCTGAGATACCCGCCCTCCAATCTGGCCAGCCAGCCCCTCCCCCCAACCATTCCTCCCCTGGGCTTGGGGTGGGTGTCTCCCCACACCTGAATGCTCCTCCTTTTCCAGCCAGCCTTACTTCAGAAACCTAAGACCTGTCCCCTTTACAGAGCCCCCTACCTCCTCTAGTCCTTTCTGAGCTCCTTTGCAGTTGCAAACAATGTAATGGTTATTCACATCTAAACAGTATTGTTTGCCATTGTTTCTCTTTCCCCAGTGGAAAATTCTCCAGGGGAAGAACCAAGCCCTATCCTCAGGAGATGGAGATGCCAGAGGGCTACAGAGGGCTTGGGAGTCAGACAGAGACTAAGACTGAATCCTGACTCTGCCACACACTGTCCAATTTCTAGTTAACTCACCTGTCAATGGCGACAAAAACAGTACCTACTTTACAGGGTATTTCTAAGAAGTAAATGATAGAATGTACTTCTAAAGCACCTTCTACAATGCCTAACGTAAAGGCTCAAGAGATAATTATTTTGATAATTATGTATCTGCCCACAGCCTAGCCTAAGTCTTGCTGAACATGCAGCTGGAGCTAAGTAAGTAGCTGCAGTTAACTGACAGGAAATTATTGAGGTTAGGGATTATCTATAAAAACTAGACAAAGGAAGAAGCAAGCAAGAGTTCAAGAAAGAAAAGTTTTAGAGTGGAATGGGTAGTGAAACAGGAAAAACAGGATCCAAGGACCAAATCAAATCTGTTAACACTTCCTGGCACTGACATACGTATACACTGCAAGGGACTTCAATGGCAGGTAAGACGGAGGTCTCTCATCCAAGTGCTACAACCCAGATCACCAGTCAATATAACAGGTTCCTAAATGAACAGGAGTACAGAGATGCCAAAAGAATGAGACCATCGGCTCCAAATCTTTTTTGGCATGATGACTTACCATCAGCAATTGTTTTATCTTTATGTGACAGAAACTATTCCTTACAACCTGTTAATTGAAAATAATGCCTAAGGATCAAAAAGCTACTAGGAATTCAACATTTTCCCATGAATAGGTATTTTGTTAATCATAAAAGCATCAGAAGAGAAACAAAGGTTAGAGGCTCGGCGCCCGTAGCTCAGTGAGTAGGGCACAGGCACATACACCAAGGTGATGGGTTCAAGCCTGGCCAGGGCCAGCTAAACAACTATGACAATTGCAACCAAAAATAGCTGGGCGTTATGGCGCACACCTGTAGTCCCAACTATTTGGGATGCTGAGGCAAGAGCATCTCTTGAGCCCAAGAATTTGAGGTTGCTGTGAGCTATGACGCCACAGCACTCTACCCAAGGTGACAGAGACTGTGTCTCAAAAAAAAAGAAGTAGAGGTTAGAGGACAGGCTTCTAATAGATCTAATTCAAAAAACATGTTGTACTATTATACTAAGTACATAGCGTATTTAGTAATAATAACTACTACATAGTATAATAAAAACGATGCTTAAAAAACGGGTAGATTGATCCAGGAAAGTTTTATAGAAGAAAAGGAGGATTTGAGGAGATCCTAAAGGATGAGTGAGACTAAGTTCAGCAGAGAGAGACAAAAGGAACAGGAGAAAATTACTTTGAAGCCCTGGAGAAGGACAGTAGCAAACCCAAGTACCTGGGCCTGCCTTTGTTGGAATGTTGGGGGTACTGTGTCCCTTCAATACTGCAGGTCTGAACTCAGTGGCAACCCCCACTAAGTTCAGACCTGCAATACTGAAGGGACACAGTGAGGAGTAGAGGTCAGGAGCTGCTCTGCAAAAAAAAGTGCAAGTCTCCTGAGTTCTGTAGATCTAGGCCTAAAACTAGGACCTACCACCATCAGACCCTCAGTTAGCCAAGCTTCCTCAGGCTACATCCCCCCCATTGCAAAATAAAGATGTAATAGTACTTGCCTCCTAAGGATATAACGATTTTTGAGGTGAGGCTCTGAAAAACCTTTCTGAAGTGCCCAGGCCAGTTTCCAAAGCAACAGATATTCAACAAGCACTATGCATAATTACCACAACTAATAGTAATTCACAAAGCAGTCTTAAAGATGAAACTGGCTCTACCCCTCAAGTCAGCATTCCTCAAACACATTTTTTTTTCTTTTCTCACTTTGTTATCTCCCTGGTAGAGGGCCATGGTGTCATAGTTCACAGAAACTTCAGACTCCTAGGTCAAGTGATCCTCTAGCCTCAGTCTCCCAAATAGCTGGGAATACAGGCACCTGCCACAATGCCTGGCTGTTTTTTAGATACGGGGGTCTCGCTATAGCTCAGGCTGGTCTTGAACTCATAACTCAGGCAATCCACCTGCCTCAGCCTCCCAGAGTGCTGGGATTACAGGCATGAATCACCACACTCAAACACATTTGACCACCAAAACAGTTTTTAACAAAAAATTAATGAAAAGAATACTAAAGGAGAACAAGAAGTGTTAGGTGCATTTAGATTAGCATGGGATGACAAATTTTAAAAATTCCTAGTGATCGGTGGCACCTCTGACTCAGTGAGTAGGGCACCAGCCCCATATACCAAGGATGGTGGGTTCAAACCCAGCCTCCCTCCCCCCCAAACTGCAACAAAAAAATAGTCGGGCGTTGTGGCGGGCACCTATAATCCTAGCTACTCTGGAGACTGAGGCAAGAGCCCAGGAGTTGGAGGTTGCTGTGAGCTGTGACACCACAGCACTCTACCAAGGGCGACAAAGTGAGACTCTAACTCTAAAAAAAAAAAAAAAGAATGAAAAAAAGAAAAAAATTCCTAGTGATCAAAAACTATAAATTCAACATTTTAGATAAATTTGTATTTTTAAAAAAATTTGTATTTTTTAATTACAAATAAGTGGCCTCATGGGTAAATTAGCTGTTGCAGAAAAGGATCTGGTTATTTAAGTTTTTTTTTTTTTTCTTTTTTGAGACAGAGTCTCACTTTTAGTAGATTGAGTCTACTACAGAGTCACCTTTAGTAGAATGCTGTGGTATTACAGCTCATAGCAATTTCAAACTCTTGGGCTCAAGCGATTCTCTTGCCTTAGCCTCCCAAGTAGCTGGGACTACAGGCGCCAGCCACAACGTCTGGCTATTTTTTGAGATGGGGTCTCGCTCTGGCTCAGGCTGGTCTGGAACCCGTGAGCTTAGGCAATCCACCCACCTCGGCCTCCCAAGTGCTAGGAGTACAGGCATGAGCCGCTGAGCCTGGCCCCCAGTTTTTAAAGTTTTATAAACAAAATTCTCCTCCCCTACACATGCAAAAATCTATAAAATGCAATCATTTATATTATTAAGAAGATTCTTTCATTTTCTCCAGAAGCATGTTGATAGCTCGGGGGCCACAGTTTAGGGAACACTGCCTGCTAGCAGGCGGGATGCTGCGAGGACAAGAGAAAGAGGAACAAGGAGGACACAACAAATAACGTTTTCTACATTTTCTTACATCCTGCTCATTTACATGGCTTGGAAAGACTGTTGAACTCAGCACCTCTCCCCACCACCAATTTCAGGACAGCTTAAAGCACCTATTACACATATTACATGCCAGGAATATGTCAGATATCAGGTGATGGGACAAAGCCAGAGGCAAAAAGGAGGAAATTACCAAAATTCAGCTCCTGAATTTGGATGTTTAAAACTAAAATTTAGTAAAAAGTAAAACTTAAAAGTACATAAGATGACCTGCCACTATAATAAAATAAATGGACACACCTCTGACTGCGGAGATGAGACTTTATCTGACTCCCAAAGGGATCTCCAAACAATGGGACCTAGAGTGGAGAAGGAAGACCCTCCCCAAGTGTGGGCTCCACAGCTGGTTAACTGCTCACTCAGGGACAGACTGAAAGATTTAGAACCCACATGGGGACCAGCGAAGGAGAAAAGTGGGTGTCAAGGGTAGCTAAAAATGCCACACACATCCAAAGAAGGGGCAGTGGTGAGAGCCCCCAGAGGGACCCTGTGACAGCATGCTCACTCAGGGAGACTGATGCTATCCCTGTTGTCTGTGGCTCCTCACTGCAAACAGTGGCTCAGCCCGTGCCAACGTGCCAGGAGGACTGGGAGAGATGGCCCAGTTACTTTCAGTATGTTAATTCTGGCAGGCCAAGCAGCAGCCGAAGGCAAACCTAGGGCAGAGAAGTAGACCAACCAAAGGAAAGTCTGAGTAATTATTATACTCCGACTTCCCAGAGCACCTCTTTCTTCCCAGAGCTCCCAGTGCTTTCATAGATGTGACTTCACTAAGCCCTTCAGGTTCTCTACTGAAACATTTTCACAGGCAAGTCTTAGTATGTCCAAGTACATAAGGAAAGTTGATACTAAGTCCTCTTTAAAAGACAGAAGCACACATAGTGACTTGCCTAAGAGGCCTTAGCAAAGAAAGATTCTAAAGCCTGCATTTCTCCTAGCTGTTCTGGCCAGTAGCATAGGCTGCTTCTCAAAAATGATTCTGAAAGTTTAAGGAAAAAATGAGTATTCCAAAAGTCCCAAAATCAGCATCTAGAATTCCACAGACTAGAATAATAGTCCTGCTTCACCCTCCTCTCAGATCAAGAGCCTAGGATGCCTGAAATCATTTCTAATACGAGCCAAAAAGGGAATAAAGAAGGAAAGAAAAAAACCACATGCATTTTGCCTAGATCAAAGAAGTATCAATGTTTATCTGAGGAGGGCCACCAGGTGGTTCCACAGAGCCTGTATGTTCCAGGCCAACCACAGCAGCATAACCTGCACAGGATAAATCACTAGTCATTTCACATCTCTTTCTTGTCCCTTAGAGAAAAGTACATATGTTTCTACAAGAACACTCATTCATTTAGCACCTACTCACAGTGGTAGTCAACCTTTTTTTCTCTCTGCTACACAGAGAGAAATTCCCAAAGGCCAGGGCCCCAGGCTGGTCTCCTAGTGGGCACACTAGCTGAGAGGGGAAGCCAGCAAGACTATCTGCCCCAAAAGAGGAAGGGCAGAAAGCTATAAATCTCATTCACTAGGATAAAAAATTAAATACGAAGGAAGAGGGAGAAAAGAGGGAAAAAAATCTAAGTTGCTGTAGTATTATGCAACTAAAATTCCAGGCATAAGCCAGGAAATTCAAAGGTCACAGTTCCCACAGCAACTGTAACCTGACCCGTCTGTGTATGTAGTCTTTGGCACTAACAGTCCCAAAGCCCGGCAGCCCACACATTGCCACACAGACCTGCTGTCAGGCCCGTGTGTGCCGGGCATGCCATGCCTGCACTGCTCATGCTCACCCTGGCTGCCCATATCATGCATTGGGCACTTGGCCATGCTCTACAGTCCCCAATTCTTTGAGGCAGAGCTTCGCTATGACCACAAGCCTACTTACTGTGAGTCTTTACTCTTATTCTTCTGTGGAGTTGAGTTGCCTCACCTTAATTGACGGGGTTAAAAAAAGAGAATGGAAGCCTGTGCATGGGGTGGAAGGGTTGCTGCCACCCTCTTGGCTCACATCTTGAGGCATCCCAGTGCTTGCCAAGCCTTAGCATATGGGAAAACAGGCGGGAGCGGGGTAGGGTGGAAAGGGGAGGGAGGAGTGGCAAGAGGGAATATTGTGTTCCAAAAGGCACCATCAGAAAAGTGAAGAAGACCCGCCAAATGGGGGAAGATTTTTGCAAATTATATATATTTGATAAGAGTGTATATAATATACAGCTGAACACAAGTTCCTTCCCAAGGGATGGTCCCTGACCCTGCACCCACTGTGAGGCACAGATGGAGTGAGACACAGCCTACACCCTGACAGTGGAGGCTGAGGCAGGAAGTGCCACTAATGGCCATGAGCCACCACTTCCAGCCACATCCCCACCCTGGTGGGGGGTTGGGGGGAAACACAAGAGCAGGTATCTGCCTGTGCATGGAAAGAGGACCTTAGAAACAGGTTATCGTGGGCCCCTGCTAAAGGACAAGTTCCTTACCCTAAGGTCCTCTTCCTAACTAATTATGATGATAGAAAAGACTAAACTCTGGCAGCGCCTGTGGCTCAATGGAGTAGGGTGTCAGCCCCATATGCCGGAGGTGGTGGCTTCAAACCCAGCCCTGGCCAAAAACTGCAAAAGAAAGAAAGAAAGAAAGAGAGAGAGAGAGAGAGAGAAAGAAAAGACTAAAACTCACTCAGAAAAAGGTTAGGGCGAAGATCAACTTTCTTGTTACTGTGACTCCCAAGGTGAACAGACAGGCAAAGTGACCAGAGTAGCACAGAGGAATGCCCAGCCCTGAGAGATGTGTGAAAAGACCAGCTCTACAAGCAAGCAGCTGTCTGAGCTGTCTGAGCTCTAACACATACATCAATAGTGCTGACAAAGCAGGCCTTGCATGAGCGCTGTAAAAATTCAATGAGACAATTCACGGTAGCACCTAAGTCACTTCCATGCAAGATTGCATTCAATCCTCAACACAACCTTGTGAGATAGGTGTTATTATCCACATTGTACAGATGAAGGAACAGAAATCAGCCATTTTTTATTCAAGGTCATATAGCTCCTAAGCGGTAGAAGATGGAACTGAACTCGAGCAGCCTGACTCTGGAGCCGCCGCACTGAACCACATCACACCCATCTTTAAGCATGGAAACATACCTCCCAGGAACACCACAGACAAAGAGCCAGAGTTGCACAGGTCCCAAAAACAGTTCAAGAGTAACTTCTTTGAAAGAATTGTCAGTTTCAAGTTGGCCTTGAGATCCCAAAACCATAAGGAAATGATTCTAAGTTCTGCAGGAAAAAAGGCCAAAACAATCCAAAAACCACTATCACCCACAATCCTCTACTGCAGTGGTTCTCAACCTTCCTAATGCCACGATCCTTTAATACAGTTCCTGTGGGTCAAGACCCACAGTTTGAGAACTGCTGCTATACTGGATCAGAGGTAGCTCCATTCAAAACAAGAATGGGACTGTGCTTCAGTTCAAAATTATACTCGTTGGAAATCACCCAAGGATTTTGATGGCTCATGTCTAACACTTAATGAACAAGCCCTAAAATTTTTTTTTTAAATTGAGATAGAGTCTCGCCTTGTCACCCTCTGTAGAGTTCCGTAATGTCATAGCTCACAGCAACCTCAAACTCTTGGGCTCAAGCAATTCTCTTGCCTCAGCTTCCCTAGTAGCTGGGACAACAGGCACCTGTCCCAACACCTGGCTATTTTTTTTTGTTTGTTTAGCAGGCCTGGTCTGGTTCGAACCCACCAGCCCCAGTGCATGTGGCCGGCACCCTAACTACTTAGCTACAGGTACCCAGTCCTGGAAATTTTAAAAATTTTCTTATACTGTGCTAGATCCACTTTCTATCCAATAAATTCCCATGACTTTCCTGGGCTTGGAAAGACAGAACTTGTCAGATTCTCCACTGTTCCTTAGCCAGGTTTCCTTTCCATTCCATGTTTTTATTCTCACACCCCACTCCACAATTAGCCTCCAGCCACACAATTTATACTCACTCAGATTCCATACAAAGAAAAAATGCAACACATTCACTTACCACAATTTAGAAATGGAAATACCTGATAAACAGAGCTAAAAGGGATACAGAACAAACAAGGCTCTGAAACAGCACATGTGCAAGTCATCCTAAGTATGTCCCCAAGGAGAGAACTCAGCAGTCCTACATGGAAGTGAGCTACACCACCCCAGACAAGAAGCAGCCCATCCCAAAAACCCTCCTGAGCTTATGCTCCCAAATGTGGGACACAGAATTGCTATGTGTGGGCAAGGCCCATGGCTCAGTGGGTAGGGTGCTGGCCACATACACCAAGGCTGGTGGGTTTGAACCCATCCAGGGCCTGCTGAAACAACAATGACAAGTACAACAACAAAAAAATAGCCAGGCATTGTGGCAGGCACCTGTAGTCCCAGATACTTGGGAGGCTGAGGCAAGAGAGTCACGTAAGCCCAAGAGTTTGAGGTTGCTCTGAGCTGTGACACCACAGCACTCTACTGAGGGTGACATAGTGAGACTATCTCAAAAAAAAAAAAAAAGAATTGCTATGTGGCTCAAAGGAGTAGCACTAAGACAGCCAACAGAACGCTGTTAAGTTATATGTTTTATTTCTTTTTAATCTTGTCTGAACAACACGCAGAGAAGGTGAACTGCTAAAATATGTTGTAGGGATCAGGGTAGCAGGTAGTTTAGGTTTTTCATTCTGGCAACTCAGCCACATAGCCCAGATTCACTTCTTGTTATTAAATTCCATGTCTTATACTAGAGTAAATAAGGCTGAAACTCTCGTTAGATAATACCAGGGAGTTAGATTACAATGGGAAACACCACTGCCCCATGTTCCAGGCCAGTGCTTAAATACCACCTCTATACACTTGTATCTAACCTCCAACTATTCCCAGAAGACTGGCCCCCAATCAACCTGTTCAATAATAATTGGTTTACAGCTGTTTTTGTTTTTGAGACAGTGTATTGCTCTGTCACCCAGTATGCCATGGCACCATCATAGCTTACTACAGTCCCCAACTACTAGGCTCAAGTTATGCTCCTGAGTAAGCTTCCCAGGTAACTGGGATTATGGATGCTTGCCACCATGCCTAGCTAATTTTTTAAAATATTTTTTATACAGATGAGGTTTTCAATGCTGGTTTCCAATGCCTGGCCTCAAGCAATCCTCTCACCTCAGCCTCCCAGAGTGCTGGGCTTAAAGGCATGAGCCACCACACCTGGCCTTTTTTTATTTTTTAAAATCAGTGGCACAGGCTCAGCGCATGTAGCTCAGTGGTTAGGGCACCAGCCACATACACCCCTGGTGGGTTCAAACCTGGCCTGGGCCTGCTAAATAACAACTATAAAAAAAAAAAAAAATAAAAAAAAAAAAATAGTTGGGCGTTGTGGCGGGGACCTGTAGTCCCAGCTACTTGGGAGGCTGAGGCAAGAGAATCACTTAAGCTCAAGAGTCAGAAGCTGCTGTGAGCTGTGATGCCATGGCATTCTACCAAGGGCAACACAGTAAGACTCTGTCTCAAAAATAAATAAATCAGTGACAAAATAAATAAAATATTTTAAAGAGCTTTGTGACTTAAGTCAACTGCTTTCACAGGATATTCAGTTTCCAAAAGCTGAAACAGTCACCAAACATAAGAAGTTTTGAGTATGGAAGGCTGAGACTGCTACAGACTAGCTCTAGAAATTAGTTAAATAAAACAGAAATACCTGAAACACAGAAATGGGGGAGGGGAAGGAGAAATCTTACGTGTAAATCTAGGTTTACTCAAGAACTGACTTCAGCAAATTAAAAGCATGTATGCTTCCAATTCAAAATCATACAGGACATCATTGGGAAAGTGTAAAGACAACCCACAGACCTATACAAATCAATTATCTGGTAAGAAACTTGTATCCAGAATATATAGAGAAGTCTTACAATTCAATAATAATAAAGTAGCCCAATTTTTTTAAATGATCAAAAGATTTTAATAGATATTTCTCTAAAAAAGATATACAAATGGCCAAACACATGAAGATGCTCAACATCATTAACCAATAGGAAAATGCAAATCAAAACATCAAACCCACAAATGAGATACCACTTCATAACCCCTCGGATGACTGTAATAAAAAAGACAATAACAAGTGTCGGTGAGGATGTGGAAAAATGGAACCCTCTTACATTGCTAGTAGGGATGTAAAATAGTGCGGCAACTTTGGAAAACAGTTTGATAGCACCTCAAAACGTTAAACATAGTTAACACACAACCCAGCAACTTCAGACTAGGTGTACACTCAAGAGAAATACAAACATCTACACAGAAACATGCACATAAATGTTCATAGCAACATTATTCCAAATAGTCAAGAAGTAAAAACAACCCAAATGTCTATCAATTGTTGAATGGATGAAGACAATGTAGTAGATCCATAAAGTAGAATATTACTCAGCCATAAAAGGAATGAAATTCTGACACACAGATGAACCTTAAAAAAAAATCACAGTAAGTTTTGGGGCCTTCGTGTGTGCCACACCTTGTGGGGGCAAGCCATAAAAGGAATGAAATTCTGACACACAGATGAACTTTGAAAAAAAATCACAGTAAGTTTTGGGGCCTTCGTGTGTGCCACACCTTTTGGGGGCAAGACATGATTGTAAAACGGACTTTATACCTAACAAATGCAATCAGGGTAACCTGGTTTCTTATACTCTCAACGAATTCCCAACAACCAAAAAAAAAAAATCACAGTAAATGAAAGAAACCAGTTACAAGAGGGCAAATATTGTATGATTCTATTTGTATGAAATGTCCAGGACAGCAAATCTACAGAAACAGGAAGTAAATGAGTAGTTGCCTAGGGCTGGAGAGAAAAAGGAGAGATTGCTGTGAGTACAGGGTTTCTTTTTGGCATAATAAAAACATTCTAAAATTGAGAGTTGTGCAACTCTTAGTATACTAAAACCACCAAGCTGTCCACTTTAAATGAATGAATGGTATGTGAATTATATAATAAAGCTGTTTTTAAAAGGCAAAAAAAACCTGAGGGCAATAACCATGTCTCATGTGCCACTATATTCCCATAAGTAACACAGCACCTGGCATACAGTAGGTACTCAGTAAGTGCTGGTAAAGAGAATAGAGGTGTTGAGTCTTTTTACCTAAGAGTGTATGATAGGAAATCCCTGCTGCATCCAGTGATTTTTGCAAAAATTCCAGCTTAAGGGAGCTGGGAGATCCCTCCAGCATCTCCTGGCCCAGCACACATCCAAACATCAAGGCTTATCTTCTCCGTCTAAAATATCTTCTTAGCCTGAGTACTATGAAGCTCTACTGGTGGATATAATTTAAACATACACACACACACACACACACACACACACACATGCACAAAATGGCTGGATGCAATGGCTCACACCTGTAATCCCAGCACTTTGGAAGGCTGAGGCGGGAGGATCACTTGAGGCCAGTTTGAGAGCAGCCTGAGCAAAAGAGTAAAACCCCATCTCCATGGAAAAAAAAAAAAAAAAAAAAAAAAAACAAGAAGAATCAGGCACGGTGGCACACACTTGTAATCCCAGCTACTTGGGAGGCTGAGCCAGGAGGATAACTTGAGCACAGGAGTTCAAGGCTGCAGTGTACCATGATAGTGCCACTTCACTACAGCCTGGGCAGCAAAGCAAGACTCTGTCTCAAAAAGAAAAAAAAAAAAAAAAAATAGGCTGGTGGGCAATGTGGCGGGTACTGTAGCCCCAGCTACTCAAGAGGCTAAGGCAAGAAAATCTCTTGAGCCCAAAAGTTTGAGGTTGCTGTGAGCTGTGATCCACAGCACTCTAACAAGGGTGACAAAGGGAGACTCTGTCTCAAAAAAAAAGAAACGCTGGGTGCAGTGGCTCCCACCTATAATCCTAGCACTTTGGGAGCTCAAAGTAAGAGGACTAAAAAAAAAAAAAACAAAGTAAGAGGCCTGTTGGAATTCAAGGCCACTCTGAGACTGAGCAAGAGCAAAGCCCTGTCTCTACAAAACAGAAAAATTAGCTGGGAATAGTGGCTCATGCCTATACTCCCACCTACTCTGGAGGCTGCAGCAGCAGGACTGTTGAGCCCCAGAAGTTTCAGGTTGCAGTGAGCTACGGTTCTGCCACTGCACTTTAGTCCAGGCAACAGACCAAGACCCTGTTATGAAAATAAATAAATGGTCCGGGGACAATAACTTACTCCTATAATCCTAGTACTCTGAGAGGCTGAGAAGGAAGGAGTCCTTGAGCTCAGGAGTTTGAGACCAGCCTGAGCAAGGGCAAGACCCCATCTCTACTTAAAACAGAAAACAATTAGCCAAACGTGGCAGGCTCCTGTAGTCCCAGCTACTTAGGAGGCTGAGACAGGAAGATCATTTGGCGAGGTTGCTGTGAGCTAGGCTGAAAGCACAGCACTCTAGCCTGGGTAAGAGTGAGACTCTGTCTCAAAAAATAAATACATACACACATTTAAAAGCTAACAAATCAGGGCAGCACCTGTGGCTCAGTGAGTAGGGCACCAACCCCATATACTGAGGGTAGTGGGTTTGAACCTGGCCCCAGCCAAACTGCAACAATAACCCCCCAAAAAAATCTTCCTAAATGTACATGACATGAGCTCTTGAGGAACAGGAAAGAAGTATGGGATAGGGTTCTCCATGAGCACTTAAGAAATAAGAAACACTGAGAGCAGTGGATGATAGGGATGAACTGGGAAATAAAGACAGTGAGGGCCTTTGGTCAAAAGTGGGATATTTGGGTGGGGCCACATCTATGGTGCATCTTAGAATGGGTACAGGCAATTGCACTAATGTACACAGCTATGATTTAACAATAAAAAAAAAAAAAAGTGGGATACTTTTCTGGGGTTCCCCAAGGAAATTATTGCAAACTATGATCCTCACTTGTCCATATGGCCTTCCCCATGCCACAATCAATTAGTGATTCACGCTCAGCACCCGTAGCACCGTGCTTACGGTGCCAGCCACATACACCAAGGGTGGCAGTTTCAAACCCGATCTGGGCCAGCTAAAGAACAATGACAACTGCAACAAAAAATAGCTGGGCGTTGTGGTGGGCGCCTGTAGTCCCAGCTACTTGGGAGGCTAAGGCAAGAGAATCGCTTAAGCCTGAAAGTTGAGATTGCTGTGAGCTATGACACCAAAGCACGCTAGCAAGGGCGACACAGTGAGACTCTTTCTCAAAAAAAAAAAAAAAAAAAAAAAAATAGTGATTCAAGGGTGGGTCCTCATGCTTATAATCCTAGTACTCTGGGAAGCCAAGGTGGGTGGATTGCCTGAGCTCACAGGTTCAAGACCAGCCTGAGCTAACGGATTTGAGACCAGCCTGAGCTAGAGCATCTCTAAAATTAGCTGGGCATTATGGCGGGTGCCTATAGTCCTAGCTACTCAGGAGGCTGAGGCAAGAGAATCACTTGAGCCCTGGAGTTTGAAGTTGCTATGAGCTATGACACTACAGCACTCTACCAAGGATGACAAAGTGAGACTCTGTCTCAAAAAAATAAAATTACTGACTCCTTGAAAATCATCAGCAGGTCTGCATATATAAGCGGACAATTTGTATTTTATGAACTTAAGAATTTACATTAAAAAAAAAAAATTAGGGCGGCTCCTGTGGCTCAAAGGAGTAGGGTGCCGACCCCATGTGCCAAAAGTGGCAGGTTCAAACCCAGCCCCAGCCAAAAACTGGAAAAAAAAAAAAAAAAAAAGTTCTAATAAAAAATAATAATAGTAATAATAATTAGGCTTGGCACCTGTGGCTCAAGGCAGCTAAGGCACCAGACACATACACCTGAGCTGGAGGGTTCGAATCCAGCCCAGACCCACCAAACATCAATGACGGCTACAACCAAAAAACAGTCAGGGGTCCACACTGTGTTTGGGGTGAGATAGGTGAACAGGTGAACAGGTGATCATAGACACCTCCCAAAGCCCAAAGTAGCTGGGCGCCTGTAGTTCCAGCTACTTGGGAGGCAGAGGCAGGAGAATCGCTTGAGCCCAGGAGGTGGAAGCTGCTGTGAGCTGTGATGCCACAGCACTCTCTACCCAGGGGGACAGCTTGAGGTCCTGTCTCAAATAATAATAATTACTTTAACACCTCTTTTCTGAAGCCTATACATGTGTGGCAGCTTAGTGGGCTGCCTGAAGGCAGCATCCTTAGACTATTAACAAGACCTTCACAAGACCTTCACCAGCCCTACAAGTGGCCACCTATTTATTCCAGCCACAGGTTTTCTTCAGAACCCCCACCTCCTTCCCTCTTATCATCACGCTGCAGCCCCATAAGCTGCCTGCCTGCCCCTCTTGTCTACACACCTCCCCCTGGGCTCACCCAGAGGCTGCTCCACCCACCAGGCACCCTGGGCTGCTGCTTTACTCCCCTGTTGCCCTCTGGAAGCCCCTCCAACCTGCACTCTCACCAACCCTGCCTTGGACCCCTGCCAGTCCCCTTGGCACACAGAGGTGATCACCTGTTCACCTATCTCACCCCAAACACACCATGGACCCTGTAGGGTTAGTGTTTATTTAATTCACTGTGGTGGTGCAAAGTAAACACTTAACAACAGCCTGGTCTCCAAAAGCATGTGCACGTATTCATAAGTACTTACTTTCAATTTTACTGATATAAAAGATGCATAGTGCACAATGTCAAAAAATATATACCATATATTAATAGTAATAAAAATATAGGAATGTGCTATAATAAAGTACATAGTAATATTAATAAAATATATATACTCTTTATTGTAAATTCCGCATAGCCAAATGATTCTCCCAGAATGGTCTTTTTTTGTTGTTGTTTCTTCTCATCTAACTCTTCCATCTGTAGTTAACGTATAGATGGAACTGACAAATGAACAAATGCTGGCTAATATTTTCATTTACATTAAGGAGGAAAACAAAAGCCAAACAAGGAAGACAGAGGTCAAACATGGTATGAACAACTTTTCTGCTGAATTGGACGCTAGTTTTCAAACACTAGAATAATACTTACTCAATTTTGGGGTGCTATTCACAATGTAATGGCTGAAGTCACAAAACACTTTAAGTTTAAACTGCAATGCTAACATTTTTCTCTATCACTCTCTTAGACAACAAACAAAACAATAAACCAAGCCCTGACTTATAGTGTCCATGGAGTAAATGCTCCCACCATGGCTGACATCAAGCCCCAACATGACACAGGTGGGAAGAAATGAGCCACAGTACATACTGTATGCTATCTCTACCACTTAGACACGGTGCGTGGGGAGCTGATAACATTACAATAACAAGTGAGTGACGAGTTTTAAGTATTTATTACCTTTGTCTTTACTATAATTTATTTAATTATAATAATGGTTGTATTTAACAACCAACTTGCAAAATTCCTTAAAATTTAATGACAGGGTACCAGCTGGCTCTGGCAGGCCATGGTTCAGTGCTACATTCCCAGTGTTTAGGACATAAAAGATGGTCACTGCACTTTGTGGAAACAAACTACAATCCTGTAGTTACCTCACACCTAAGGGTCTACTACTCCAAAGTCCTATAGCTGGGAATTTTCTTTTTTGGGGGGGGAGGGAGGGACAGAGTCTCACTATGTCACCCTCGGTAGAGTGCCGTGGCATCACAGCAACTTCAAACTTTTGGGCTTAAGTGATTCTCTTGCCTCAGCCTCCCAAGTAGTTGGGACTACAGGCGCCTGCCACAACACCTGGCTATTTTCTTGTTGCAGTTGTCATTGTTTAGCTGGCCTGGGTCAGGTTCGAACCTGCCAGGCCCGGTGTATGTGGCTGGCACCATAACCACTGTGCTACGGGCGCAGAGCCTGGTAATTTTCAAAGCTAAAGAAAATAGTACAATCTTCCATATAACACATTTTAGCAGGGAAAGGGTATTTTTAATACTTAGTATAAGCTCAAATATAAAATATCTTCTTTGATAAATTCTCCCTGAGGTATTTTTTTCCACAAAAGTATTTCAGTAGCTGGGAGGTGAATTTTAAATCCTTCAACAGTCTGATTAGGTTTAGTGCCCTGGGTGGCATTAGTCACAGGGTGTTCCTTAAAGCTCTTGAATCCCTGCCCCCAGTCTGGAAAGAACAAAGCCCAAAAAGTACCTCAGACCAGAGGGCTCTTGTGCTGGTAAGGAACCTCTGGGAATGCACCTGCTGGATGGATCTCCTCTAGCTCAGGCAGGTCCTCCTCCTTGATTCTGTCTCTGTTGACACTGATACTGCCACTCTCTCTTCACTATCTTCCCTCTCCCAGTTCCCCGTGAGTCTTCCCTGCACCCCTAAGCTGCCTTTGACCCTGAGCTTCCCAATATCCTTAATGCTGCTGCTGTTGTCATTAATGTCTCCTGAATCCACAGAAGATGACCAGCGTGCACATCTCTACCTGCTATCATTCAGACAAGACCTTGCACATCTCTATCTGCTATCGTCCAGACAAGACCTTCCGATTCAGCTGCATAGCTGTCGCCTAAGCCTTTGACAGACACCAGCATGTTAGTCCACTGCTCTAAGAATGCAGGGAGAGATACCACATGCATCAAGCAGGTTTTGGTGGAACTTTACCTTCCGCAGCTCAGAATCTAAATAGAAGGGAGAAGAAATGTTTCATTTTACCAAGCACAAAATTAAAGCTGAATTTGCTTCTTCAGATTCTGCATGCTGCTATCCATCCCCAGAAGGCAGCACATGGAACTTCTCCTTCTCCTCACCCTTCTAAGGCAGTACCTGCCCAAGAACCCCCTCTATGCCACTGTCCCTTTTCCATCTCTGATCACTACTCAAGCCTCATCACCTTCACATGGACACCACTCCAAACTGCCTGCTATGGCCCTCCTGGCCATTGGCCCATCCTCCCCAGGCACTTCCACATTGTGTCACTTCCTTACTGAAGAACCCTATACCAGGGCTTCCTATCAGATCCTAAGAGAATATTCGTATTCCTAGGAAACAGACACCAATGGAATTAGGAATCACAGGGAACACTGTCTTTAGCTTCCTCACAAATGGTTCTGGAAAAACAAAAGTCAAAAAACTACGAAACAGGGCCAGGCACAGTGGCTCAAGCCTGTAATCCTAGCACTCTGGGAAGCCAGGGTGGGTAGGATGCCTGAGCTCACAAGTTCAAGACCAGTCTGAGCAAGAGCAAGAGCAAGACCCTCTGTCTCTAACAATAGCTGGGCGTTGTAATGGGCACCTTTAGCCCCAGCTACTCAGAGGCTAAGGGAAGAGAATTGCTGAGCCCAAGAGTTTGAGGTTGCTGTGACCTATGATGCCACAGCACTCTACCAAGGGCAACATAGTGAGACTGTCTCCCCCCCGCCAAAAAAAAAAAACAAAAAAAAACTATGAAACAGTAAATGGGGCAAAATGCAAACCACTACTGACTCCAGATGAACAGTAAACAGGAGTACTTTGCACTATTCTCGTAATTTTCTGGAATTATACCAAAATAAAGCTATAACCCTTCCCCCCAAAAAAAGAAAAATCCAAACCCTCACCTTAGCATCAAACTCCAACAATGAACAGCTCTTCTTACTAATCACTCCAGCCAGGCTGGTCTGTGATGATCATATCTCTGACACCTTGTTTTCTGACCCCCTGCAAGACTCAGGATTTCCCCTGCCCCTCCCATCAACACACTTCCTTCACTGCCCTGAGAACCAGTTCCTGACTCACTTCTTCCAGGAGTATAAGGAAAGAAAGAAAGAAACTAACGTTCACTGACTATCTGCTATCAGGTCGGCATTATGCTCAGCACTTACTGTACATTATCTCATCTAATTCTGCAAACACTTCTGGAAGGGAAGTATTATCCTGAGACTTAAGACAGATTAAGACACTGGTCCAAAATTACACAGCCACTAAGTACAGAGTTGGACAGGGGATGCAGGTAGCCTCTGCCATCCACAGCGCTGACCCGCACCTCAGGGTTCCCTGACGTCTTCCCAGATAACACCCCCTGATCACTCGATGCACATAGCCTGTTCTGCACCAGGCCCTGTTCTAAATTCTAGGGGTCTGTGAGAAAACAAGACAGATCCAGTTTCTGACCTCATAAAACTCCCATTTTAGAAAGAGGAAACAGACAATAAAAGATCTATATATCACACAGTTATATAGCACTTATTCCACACCACATGTTAAGCATTTTATAAATATGAATTCATCTAGTCCTCATAAAGTCCTCATAAAGACATATATATATAAGAGTTAGGTATTATTCTTAAAAATGGGGAAACCAAGATGGAGGGGATTAAAAATCTTCCCCCAGAGTCACACCAGTAGCAAGTGGGGAAGCTGAGACCTAATCCAGGCAGTTTGGCTCCAGCGCCCAGGTTCTGACACCTCTCAATAAGCATAAGCAAGAGACCTAGCATGGGAGAGTGCTCCGGAAAGATAGAAAAAAGACAGCAGGGTAAAATGATCAGGAGCACTTGGGGGAAGGAGACATCCTGAAATTTCCAGCTGGGTGGGATGAGAATTCAGAGGAGGTGACATCTGGGCAAAGACTAGCAGGGGCTAAGGGAGTTAAAACCACGCCAACCATGTTGTAGGGAGAGTGTTCCAGGGAGAGGGAAAGTCTGCAAAAGGATTAACGGCAGGGCCTGCCTAGAGTATGGGAGAGACAGAGAAGCCTGGGAAGAGGAGGGGACATAACCACTGCCTTTGTGCAGCAGAAAGTTCAGGTGCCGTTAGGACCTGATCCTCCCTATCTTCCTGGTGTCCATCAGCTGCTCTTTTATTAATCTTCATTTCCAAAGCGAACCGTGAACTTAGAACAGAGCCTGTGGCCTCTACTCCCTTTGCAAATCCCTGGCACTGCTAAGTTGATGTTTGCTGAATCTATCTTTCTTGCTTATGGATTCCACCAACTACAAGGTGGAGGATGAGCAGGTCCTGCCAGGGCAGCTTCTGACACTTCTGTCCAGAGGTCCTCTGGACCAAGAGTGGGCAGTAAGATCTGTCCACATCAGGGCAACATCAGGAAGTAAATGGTACCTTATTGCAAAGCACAACTGCCCTGTTTTATATTCAAATGTGACTCCAGTAAACCACTTCAAATTCGTTGGTAGCCAACATCTCTCTACCTGACATGGCACTACCACGTGACTCTCTGCAACAGAATCAAAGCTTTCTCATCTAGAATGGGACCCAGGGAGTGCAGAGGCAACTAGCATCTTCTCCCTCCTTATGACAAAAACACCCTCTCCCAGGCCCTGCACAGAGATCCAGAGATGTCCTGGATCACAAGAATGAGCTCCTGAGAGGTCAGTAACAACTGAACACAGTGAAGGGCCCCAAAGACTCAGCATTCAGTTAAGCCACAGAGAATCTAGCTAGATGCAAGTCACCAAGGAAAGCACCTTCCCTCTACTCCTGTCTATCAAGTGCAGAATGTTCAGATTCCTTCCCACAGTTCCCACTAACCTCTGCAAGTGACTCATAGGAATTAAGGAATATGCATCAGACACTTCTCTATTCCCAATTTCAATCTTTCACAGTAGCAAAATCCATTTTGGCCCTAAGTCAGAAATGTAGGATACCTTTTTCCTCACATTTTATTTCCAAAATATATTATTCTAATTTAATTCCATTTTTTATTTTCCAAAGGCAGTCTAGAAAAACATCCTCCCTAATAGAAGAATCATATTCCATAGGCTGAGATGACATAGAGAGATGAAAAGCTAGGAGAGAGCAACCATAACTGAGGTCTCAGGTGCTACTATTACATTTAGGAGATGAATCTTCTCATGGAGGTGAAAGAGAATTAGCAGGAACTACATGAAGAAAAACACTGTCGAAGCAGATGGACTTCTTGAGCTCAGGAATTTGAGACCAGCCTGAACAAGAGCAAGATCTCCATCTCTAAAAACAGCTGAGTGTTGTGGCAGGAGCCTATAGTCCCAGCTACTTGGGAAGCTGAGGCAAGAGAATCCAGCTATGATTTAATAAATAAATAAAAAAAAAGTTTAAAAAAAAAAAAAGGAGCTGCATGTGGCCAGCAAATAGTGGGCATACTGTCCCAGTGACAGTGGGCACCGCCTCCCACCTAATGCACCTGGGGGACAAGGTAGCAAAGCCCCTGGCACAGTGACACTTTCAGGGACACACCCAAAACAAGTAACAATGCTGACAGAAGTCAAGGAGCACCTAAGGCATCAGCTACCCTTGGGTTTTTCTCCACAATCAAGTCATATTCATAGCAAGTGGAAAACAAGGCCAGCTTTACGAAAAGGGGGTTGGGAAGGCACTTAACCTGAAACTTTATTTATTTATTTATTTTTTGACCTGAAACTTTAGTGTTATCTAGGGCTCTTCCTCTCCTTATCTCTTCCATCTAATCAGTGTCCTCTTTCCAAAATGTCTCTGGCATCAGGTCCCTTCCTCCTCTATCTCTACTGCCAACAATTCTGTTCCAGTTTCTTGTCATGTCACAGCTAAGTTATTACCAATTGCTCAGGGGTGGGCAAACCACAACCCATGGCTCAAATCCAACCTGCAAGCAAAATATCATTTTTACATTTTAAAATGGTTGAGGAAAAAAAGAAATCAGAATAACTATTTTGTGACATGCAAAAATTATATGAAATTCAAATTTGGGGGCCATAATTATTATAACTTTACTGGAAAAATAGCCACACCCATCCATTTCCATATCACCTGCAGCCGCTTTTACACTAAAGCAGGAGAGTTGAAGAGATGCATCAAAGAGACCACTTAGCTCACAGAACCTAAAACTTCTTTAGCTCTTTACAGAAAAAGTTTGCTTACTCCTCCCATAGCTGATTTTGCTGACTCTCACCTCTCCTGCTTCTAGGAGATTAACTAGCCTGAGATAATACTACCTCCACACTGCTATGTTCAAACACCCTTGCTGGATTCCCCATTGCCTGTAGACTCCACTCTATACCTTAAACTGTTACAAGAGTGATACAAAAAAAAAAAAAACAAGAAACTGCACACATGGCCATGCCTTCATCCATGCTCCTCTGCCTCTGAGAAAACTCTCCTTGCCTTCAACTGCTAAGTTTCCCATTTCAAGGTTCTGGGAACATTTCCTGATTCCCTCTCCTCTGCTCCTACAACACCCTATACTTACCTTCATCACAGCTCTTACCAGGCAGCTCTGAAATCATCTATTTGTGTGTCTGTCTCCCCAGCTACAGCAAGATTCCAGAGGGCAAGGAGCACATCTTACTCATTTCCCATCACCCGACAGAACCTGGCACAGCTGTTCATAAACACGGAGCTCTACTCCAGCCCAGCCAGGCTGGCCGCCTCACTACCCCCGAATACATCCTGTTCACTCTCAACTCTGAACCTTGTTCACCACAACACCCTCATCTCTCCTAGACACTCCTACCACTGACCTGGGACACAGTTCAAGTCACATCTCCTGGTAGGCTCACAGAAATCAACATAGACTAGGGTTCAAGCCCAGGTTCCTCCCACTCGTGTCCTGAATGCCCTTGGACATGATGTTTCTGTCTTTGCATCCTCACATGTAAGGCAGGGCTCACACCTGCAAGGCTTACAATGCATCTAAACTAGCACTTGGCCAAAGGTGACAGTACCTTATTTTCCCCAAACTCCTAAATCACACTCTCTACGCCACTTTGGTATTTCATCCCCCTAATTGTTACGTGTATTACAATTGGATCTTCTGAAGCTGGTGGGTTTGTCACAAGCAGAAGATAAGGTCATATACTTCTATGAACCTGTTCCCTACCCTAATACCCAGCGCAGTACAACACATGGGAAAAAGGCCCAATAGACAAAAAGTTAATTAATAAGTTATTTCGGGAAGTTTCAAGAATTGCTAATTAAAAGAAAAAAATGCAAAGCACCAGGGGCTAAGGCAGAGAGTAACAAGATAAAAAGCAGGCACTTTTTGTGGGCACTGCTGTATTGATGAGAAAGGCAGGCAGAGAAGGTAGCAAGAATTGGAAGGGAATAGGGGAGAGGAGTCAGCCTTGGATGTGACTGTTCACTCTCACCCACAGAAATACTGCAAAGAAACCTGCTTCTAAAGCACTGTGTATCCTGCACCCATATGCTCCTCTGAAAGCTGAACCCTGGATGAGAGGAAGCCCAAAGCCTCAGTATTCCACTCTAAGTTTCCTAAGCACTAGTCAACATGGCACTCCTAACACTTAGGGTGTCACTGCAGGATACCATGTGCCTGGCAGGATATTAAATACTTACAGCCTTACAAAGTAAGCAGGACGGTTATGCCATTTGTGGCATAGAGGAGGAAACTGAGCTCCAGGGAGGTTAAGGAATATCCCCAAGGTCACACATTCTAGTAACTAGCATAGTATAGTATCGTCTGGTTCCAAAGTCCATGCTCTTAACCACTACACATTTTGATTTCCTTAATCTGATTTAGCTCCACCATTTACCAGCTGAGAGATCTCAGGCAAGCCATCTAACTGAACAAGTTTCCCAACCTGTTTAAGTGTGCATCATAAACCTAACTTTGTAAGTAAGACTGTTATAAGGAGATCATGCCTTAAAGTATATTTACAAAGCAGACTCCTGATAAGTCAGTGCCCTTCCCACCTTTCCCATGTACTAATACAAGTGAAGTTTTTCATCCATATGACCTCCTTTAAGATCAGGAACAAACTACATGCCATTCTGGATGTTCCTGCCTACTGCCTATGCCTCAGCACTTGGACCTCATAAAAGCTTACAAAAATAGCCTGGAGACAAGCATGAAAGGAAAGCAACCGCATATGGAGCTGAGTGAGGCAGCATAGACAGAGATGGTCCAGACGGCTCCTGACGTGCAAATGAATACTGCATGAGCAAAGGCTGGGCCAGCCAGGCCCTGCCAGGATATGCCAGGGCTGACAGCACCAACTTCTGCATGCCACACCAGCAGGCCCAGGCGACAGGCTTTGGGAGGCCTCATAGGCAGAGCCAGTAGCATCTGCGCCCCTGAGGCTGCATATGCTTGTGTTGTAGGGGACAGACAGGTAAAAAGAAACAAAGAGGAGCAGGCAGTTAAAATGACAGGCAGTCATTTCCACTAACGGTCAGAGATCAGGCTCCCTGAAAAACTGTAACATTCATAAAAAACGAATTATGTGGCAGTAAAATTCCTTTACTGTGAAGAATTCAATTTAAAACTAAGAAGCACACATACTACAATATTTTATTTGGGGGCGGGGGGTAAATCCACATTTCCACACATCATTTGCTTAAAGCATAAGGGATACCTTTCAGCTGATGCACACAGAAAGAACTTTTCATTAACTGCATGTAAAAGCATTCTAAGTATTATGACTAAACTGAGTCAACTCGATAACCTAACAAGAAACAGAGGTCAAAAGATGTTTAACTCATTTCCAGAAGGTATAAGTAATTTCTATTTGAATGGACCTGATCAAAGTAATCCAAAGGTCTTGGAAAATAAAAGATTACAACTCAAACAAAAACTGTATCCCCCGAAGCACATCCAGCAGCAAGAAGTCCTATTAGACCTTTTCCCCCAGTACATCAGCTTTCACATACAGTACATGACAAAGAGATACTTAAGGAAAATGGAAGAATGAGGGTGCTACTTTGCTGGCCAACACCACCACAAGGCTCTGACTGGCTCCAGGGCCATTAGATACAGTATTAGGATCCTAGAGCAATACGGTCAAGCTAATGCCCAAAGCATCTACAAGTCCAGTATAGACAGAGATGGTGTAGGTGTAGGAGGCACCTACAAGTCCAATATAGACAGAGATGGTCTAGAAAGCTATCCTGGAACAATTGGGAAAGGGCATGGCCTACCACATGCCCCTCTGGAAAGGACTGCCCCATTCATGGGAGCACCTTTACCTCTTAGTGAGCAGTGAGTGGCCAGGCAAGGATAATCATCACATACCCAACTAATTCACAGTGGGGATGGGCCTAAGGCCAGCCAAGGATGGGAAGGTGACCCCTACCTTTCCTGAACCAAGGTCAATCCCACCAAATCTAAATGATCTACAGTGGTGATGGGGCTCAGGGTAGCCTTAGAAAGCGAGGTGACTGCAGCCTTTCTTGCAACCTAGGCAAGGGGCTGATCCTCAGGGAGGAGCTGCAATTTGAGCCTCTGTTTGCAAAATACAAACATTCCAGAGACAATAGCCATGAAGGTAGGTAAATTCTAGAAATTCTCAAACTTCAAGAGATAAACAAAACAGAATTAAGGCCAGCATGGTGCTCAGGCCTGTAATCCTAGCACTCTGGAAGGCAAAGCCAGAGGATCCCTTAAGACCAGCCTGAGGAAAGTGAGATCCAAAAAAAAGAAAAATTAACCAGGCGTGGTGGCACCTCCCTAAAGTCTCAGACACTCAGGAGGCTGAGGCTGGAGGATCACTTGAGCCCAGGAGTTTGAGGCTGCTGTGAGCTAGTGTGAGACCATTGCACTTTATCTCAAAAATAATAATAATAATAATAATAATAATTACCTCCTTACTCTGCCTCCTGAGAAATACACCAGGAATATTTAAAGAAATATGCCAGCTAAATGCATCTATCTCTTCGGTAGCACTGCAGATAGGTAATGCAAGAGTCATATATAACTAGACATATATAAAGAAGGGGTGATCCCCAGGAAGGGGAGATAACCCTGACAGGAGTCTGCCCAAGGCAGTTGCCCTCCTAGTCCATGGGAGCATACATCTGAAACCAACGCCTTAGTCTGAATCCGGACTACACCACTTTCCTCAGCCCCCTGTGCCGCGGCTTCCTCAGGTATAAAGCAGGGAACATAACAGCACTCACCCAACCGGCTGCGTGAGGAATAAACACACAAACACACAGATGTGCAGGACAGCACCTGGCGTAGTCAACAGTCTACGAGGGTCTGCTGCTGCCATCACTGCTGTCGCCCTCAGCATCAGGTGCTGCTTTCCCACTCCTGTCCCTTTTCTGTCCACAGCCCAATGCTTCATCACCACAAGGCAACTCTGGTGGTAAAGGCGGGAGAGGAGAGGGCAGAAGGAGAGGCAGTGTTCCCAGGAGCCTTTGTAAGCTGACTTTTTGTAAGCTGGGGACAGTCCATGTTAAAGTCTGTTGTACTTGGGGGACTGTAGGTGCTAGGAGTGAGCCCTCCGGAGCTGTGCACTCCCTGATTGCTGTGCTCCTCCTCTCTTCCCAGGCTTCCAATACATGTATAGAGAAGGCCTCCTGGGACCCAAACCCCTCTAGACTTACATGGGCAACAGAAAAGAGGCAAGGAAGGAGAGAGGACAAGGCTGGGACCAATTGAAGTTTCACTTCCCCTTTCCATATTTATCATAAAGAGTAATGAAAAGTGAATAAAAGCTACTAGTTAACCACTTGGCAGTGCTATTTCTCTGCTCCCAGAGTTAACCAGACCGAACCCTTCACAGGATATGCAGTTAAACAAACACCTAATGCAGCAGACTCCTCTGCTGGATTTCACTCTCACACAACACACATCAGCTCCTGTGACAGACACTGAGCTGGGAGCCACAGAGAGATTCCGGGCTTAACAGAGCACGAAGAAGATATTGTCCTGGCCAAAGAACTTAGGCAGCAGAAGCTCCTGCCCTTCCTCGTCCACATTTCATCAACGTACAAACCAACAAACAGTCCCTTCTTCTCCCTTTAATCTTCAATCTGATGATCACTTTTTCTTTCTTACTTTTTTTTTTTAAGAATGTGGCAATTTTCTCTCCTGTGAAACTTCAACTCACCAATGGCAAAAAATCAATGAAATGTGGGGCTTGGAGTGACAGTTTCCTGGTCATCCCTCCCAGCTTCTTGATAAAGATGCCTTTATACCTAAAGGTGGCTAAATCCCAGCCCCAAGAAAAGTCATGAGGGCGGGGTATATAGAACAATATCCCTGTCCTCCTACCCCCTGGAATATCCCAAGCACCTGAGTGAATGACACTTCTCACCACTCCATCCAATACCATGGGATCAGAGTTGAATTCTAAAAAGTGCAACCAAAGATGACAGGGGAGTGGCTGGAGGGAAGGGGAAGTCCACAGAGAGTTTAGGTAAATTTCCAAACAACATTCCCACTATTCCGACAATGTACTGCATTATTTGTGAAAGCTAAAGACTAAAAAGGAATCAGATGTTCAACTTTGCCATCTAAAGTAGAAACTAAGTCTTATTTGCTGCACAGATTTTAGCATAAGTGCCATACCTCTAGTTTTACAATTTCAACAAGCAGCTTAAGTTAAAAAAAAAAAAAAAAACCTGTGCACTAATGATGCCCTCTGGCTTAGAATGCCACAGATTTCCTGTGTCCACAAATCACTTCAATTCTCTCTGTTCCTAATCTCCCCGTCTGGTCTTATTAAATACTTCATATTCACCAAATGTAGATGGTTTTTCAGCTCTGATTACTTTCTCTAAACTAATAAACCTCCACCTGGCCAGAAGAACGCCTCTGGCAAAGGAAAAGGCTGGGTGTGAAAACTGTACTGCAATGAAGAATAAAGCTCTCCTCTAACCACAGCCATCCAGGCGACTCCAAGGAGGCAGCAGCAGCAGGTGTTAGGGGCTCTGAGGTCTGCCCATTAGTCACCTCTAAAGCATCACAGAGGACATGCACTCTGGAATCAGAAAGCCCGACTGAGCCCCAGCCCTGCTTTCAGGCAAGTCTTTCTCACTACTGTCACTCCCTTAACCTGGGATCTCACCAAACCCTGTAAAATTGAGGGTAAGTCCTACCTTGAATACTGCTGTGAGGAAAATAAATTAAGTAATGAATATAATACAGTGTGGACATAATATTCGTGTGCAATTTAAAGTTACCTCCTGACTCTGCCTCCTGAGAAATACACCAGGAGGTGTATTTTGTTCCACTCGGACATGTCAACTATTTTAAATTGCACACAAAGTTTATGTCCATCCTGTACATTAGGTGCATTTATTGAGATAGGTACTCAATAAATGTTAACTCTTCTTAGCTATCTAGTAATCAGTAAAGCACAATAGGTTGGTATCTTTAAGTTTTTTCCCTTCCAAAAAAAGAGGTGTGTAGGGCTGTTTCCTCCACAATTATCAATGAAATGTAATATAAGGAAAACCCAGTTCAAATTTCAGCTCAGGGATCAACTCACGTGCAACTTATAGCAAATCACATCACCTCTATTTCATCTACAAAATGGAAATAACATACCATACTAAACTTTGATGACCTGACAAGTAGAGTCAGTGAGTTAACAAGTGATTAATAAAAGCTTTCACTTCCTCAAAGAAAAAGTAAGTAAATCCAGAGCATAATGATTATTAAAATGCCACACCCAATATTGTAGTACATAAATAAGCCAATGATGGTTTTTATTTTTCAAGAACATTAGGTTTTATGGCCTTTTAATCTGTTCACATGGAGAATGTCATAAGCAGGAGGAGGGAAACAGCTAAAGCTTCTGCTTACAGAGCCCTGTTTAGACACAGGAGCCATCAAAGCCAAGAACCCACACCTGGACACTCGTCGGGCCTTGACCATCCTGGGCCACTCTTTAGACGCCAGTGCCTAAAGAAATCAGGTAATGCTTTTTGTTCCACTTGGATATGTCAAACCAACAATAAGCAAAATCTCCACCTGCGGGACTACTCAACAGACCCAGGAAAGGGTCAATTCTGACCATTTGCTCTCCTATACTGAGTGGTATACGGCTGCTTCTAGGGCATGCACCATCCTTTCTTTAAAAATGCAACACATAAAGAGCGGCTCCTGTGGCTCAAGGAATAAGGTGCCGGCCCCATATACCGGCCCGGCCCAAACTGCAAAAACAAAAAATTCAACACATAGGGCCAGGCATGGTGGCTCATGCCTATAATCCTAACATTCTGGGAAACCAACACAGGTGGATTGCTGAGCTCATGGTTTCGAAACCAACCTGAGGGGTGGCGCCTGTGGCCCGAGGAGTAGGCACCGGTCCCATATGGAGGTGGCAGGTTCAAACCCAGCCCTGACCAAATACCATGAAAAAAAAAAAAGAAAGAAAGAAAAAGAAACCAACCTGAGTTACAGTCAGACCCCATGGGTTCAAAACCAGCCTGAGCTAGAGTGAGACCCTGTCTCTAAAAACAGCCGGGCATTATGGCAAGCGCCTGTAGTCCCAGCTACTCCTCAGGAAGCTGAGGCAAAAGAATCACTTGAGCCTGAGAGTTTGAGGTTGCTGTGAGCTATGATGCCACAGCACTCTACCAAGGGCGACAAAGTGAGACTCTCTCTAAAAATAAATAAATAAATAAAATGCAACATATGAGCCAGGAGAAAGAGCTCAATCTTTCCTTATTTTTATTTCTAGGTCCAAGCTGTGAGTTTTATTTTTAATCTACCTTAAAATGTCCAGAGCTGGGGCTCAGCGCCTATAGCTCAAGCGACTAAGGCACCAGCCACATACACCAGAGCTGGCAGGTTCGAATCCAGCCCAGGCCGGCCAAACAATGACAACTACAACCAAAAAATAGCTGGGCATTGTGGCGGGTGCTTGCAGTCCCAGCTACTTGGTAGGCTGAGGCAAGAGAATCGGGTAAGCCCAGGAGTTGGGAGTTGCTATGAGCTGTGATGCCACGGCACTCTACCCAGCTTGAGGCTCGGTCTCAAAAAAAAAAAAAAAAAGTCCAGAGCTGGAAATTGGAGTAGAAGGAAGAATGAGGGGAGCTAATCTTCCCAATTTATAAATTGTGCATGCAATCAAAACTGAATCCAATTTCATCATCCCCAGGTGTTTCAAACCCAAGGAGGAAAGGAAAAATTTACATATGTTTATTGAACATCTACTATACACCAAGTACTATGCTAAGTACTTTACATACATTATTCCCAAAGCCCATTTTCTCTCCTACATCTGGTAACACCATGAAATAAACACTACTAAATGGGGATCATCCCAAATGGGTGAGCAAGGAGGGGGCAGTCATAATCTGCAGTCCAGTTTTAGACATTTCAAAGTGTTAATGCTGTAAACACAAAAAAGAGCCTTGGCTGAGGACACATCCAGGTTTTGAAATATTCTTTACAAGAGGAACACCCAAGCCATGTCTTTCCCATAATTCTGAAATTAACGCATGCTATTTAATACACTATTAAAAAGATTAAAAACTTATACAACCTGGAGCTAAAAGAAAAAAAGCTCACTGTAAAACAAACTCAATCCAATTTCTGACCTGGGTAGCACATTTAGCAATCAAATATAGAATTTATAATATTCTCTTAAAGGCCCTTCAGAGATGTGCTCACAGAAAGTGACCACAACAATGAACTGGCATGTATGTGGCCAGGTAATGAGAAAGGAAAGCTTCTCTGCTGGCTGCAGGGATTTACAGTAAGATGTGTTTCTTACCTTAAAACTTAAGTCATTCTCACCTATGAGGTACAAGCCATCAACTTAAATGATTGCCTATGGAGCAAACTGTCAGATGGAAAAAAATGCACTTTGGTGTCCTGATATTTAAATACCATTCTCTCCACCTTACCAAAACAAAAACACCGTCCACAGTTCACATCCAGTCTTCTGCATTAACACATTTCTTGCAAACTACAATTAATGCCTGCATCAAATGTCAACATTAAAAGAATGTGAATGTGGTTTGTATTCTTGGAAATACTTTGCGTTCAGACTCAAGACAGAGATCAGACAAGATACAGGGCTGGTCCATGCCGCCTTACTAGGATGCAGTACAGAGGGCCTGCCTGGGGGGCCTGACAGACCCCTTCTTCCCAACACACTCTTGTGAAAAGAGCTGATGATGCCATCCGCCCCAAGCTGACATGTCAGAAACCTGCAAAGCTGAGGCTCTCGCTACATCTGGCTTTCTGCTAACACCAGACAAGCCCCGATCTGGATAGGGCTCCTCAAGGTGATTTCTAAACCCAATTTCCAACTTACCACAGAGACCTCCAACAGTGAAACCACCTTGTCGGGCAGTCAGGGAAGGGGGCGGCCCTTAGATAAGAGCCGTGCGTGGCTGCTATCACCTCACTCAGTTACCACCACCACCAGAAATTTAAAAGCATTCCTGGGCGCTCTCGGGGTCACCTGCCGTAACGGCCCCATCAACTCACGCTCACGGCGCACGCCAGGCTCCAGACCCGGGCCAGGGGAAGGGGTCCCACCAAAGGTTGGGCTCCTGCGGCAGAACAGACCTGAGGACGCGGGTCCATACGAACCGCCTCCGCCCCACCCCAGAAGCCTCCCCAGCACTCTCTCGACCCCCCACTAAGAGCGAGAGCCCCCTCGGCTTCCCCGGCGCCAGTCTGCCCCGGAATTCTGGGACCCGCTCGCCAAACTCGCCCGCACCTCCAACCCCTGAGGTCAAGGACAGGGCCGCCGAGGGCCGCGGGCCCAGAAGGGGGCTTCCTCGCGGACGCCGCTGCCCGCCAGCGAACCGGCTGGAAGGGGCTGCCGGAAGGAGGCGCCAGGTGCCCACGGCACGGCCGCAGCACTGAGGGCTGCCCAGGCGGGAGGTCTTCAGCCACAGGTCGGCGCGGCGGGCTACCGCCCACTCCACAGCCACCCGTGGGGTCCAGCCCGGGTTCCGGAGCCCAGCGCTCACGGCGCGGCTGGGATGCGGCTCTTCAGGGGCGGCTGGGCCGGACGCGGACGCGAAGCCCATTCCTCACCTCCACCTCATGCTGTTCTGCTCCCTCGGCGCCGGCGTCCGGCGGCCGCCGCGGGCCGCCCAGCCTCGCTCCGGGACCCGCAGCCACACGGCCCCCACGCGCCAGTCCGCAGCGTCCGGCGCGAGCAACAGCAGCAGCAGGAGCAGCGGCGCCGCCACCGGTGGCTGGGCGGGCACATGGAAGGGCGGGGGCTGCGGCCTTCCAGGCCCAACCATGGGACCCTGGCTTTGGGGGTGGACGATCTGAGTATGCCTCCGGGACCAGCACATGGCTTCCGTCCTCAGGGACGCCGTTACTACGTGCAGGTTTAGATTTTGCTAGAATTTCATGAATCATATGCAAAAGGTAAAGAAATAAGCAATCGCCACGCCCTCTCTCCTCTCCTACCCCCGCACGGTCCATATGGTACAGTCCACTAAGCACCGCAGGAATAAGAGAGGGAAGAGTTGATTGGTTGGAAATATTGGAAGGGGGCGAGAAGCCACACGAAATAGCCAATGGGAGAACACGGTGGGCATAGCAAAGCTTGCCAGATGGCCAGAGGAGAGGAGGCGTTTAAAGGGGACTTGCTTGTTGCTCTCTAGCCACCAGAAAACATAACTAGGACTTTCTTCCAGACCCCAACCAGATGGGAAACAAAGAGATTAAGGGAACTTCAAATTTTTGGAGAAGAGAGTTAAAGGAAAATATAGTAAGAATTTAACAAGATATATATGCCTGACCTTGAACAGGTAACTCCAACACTTAGCCTCAGTTTCTTCTTCCAGTCCAACAAGGATATTGATTGGACTGCAGTTGATCTCTAACGGCCCTTCTCATATCTGTGATCCTATCACCCTTTGCACAGGATTACCAATTATCTACTATATTTTTCAATTTGGTGCATGAACCACCATCTTATAGAACTTTGGTTAAAAGATAGGCTTTCTGACACCAAAATCTTTATAGTGACAATATCAACCCCACTTTTTGTAAAGACATTCTTTCTGGGTCCCTCATCCCTTAAAGAAGAGCGTTCTTCTTGGGTATAGAGACAACCCCCAATTGCTGAGTGTCTCAGAATTCCTACTCCTCTAAGAGTCACTCTTCCTCTTCCTTCTCCCTTCCTCCTCACAATCAAAGCTTCAATTAATAATTTATTCACCTGTTGAACTGTTCAGCATTCCTGCTTTCAGCAACAAATCCCACTGGTCACCCCTCCTTAGAGCTGCTAAAGTGCTTGTTTGTCCCTATCTGAATCCTGTAATACACCAACTATGCCTGGCCTGTTGTCCTTTCAGGCCCACTACATGTTAATCTGAAGACCTTCCAAACACTCTTTGGGAGCCCAGTCTGCTCTGTTTTAGAGCTTTACATAGGGCAGCAAGGCTTACATTTTGGTTACAAGCTTCAGACCAACCTTTACCTCAGACTTTCCCACCTCCCATCATCTGGTTACCCCACCCTCACTCAACCTTGTATCAGGTAGTTGGGTTGAAATACCTTTTCTAACAGATCCACTTCCAACCAGAAAACTCATCTTCCAACTTTTATCCAAAGAGTTCCCAAAAGTCCAGTTCTTACATGAAGGCTTCCCAGATTGAATGCCAGAAGCCGCTAGCTTATAGAGCTACCATTTCTATGCTGCGTCTGCCCCACCATAACCCCAATTTTTCATGCTCTGTGCCCCAATATACATTTCTTCTTGACATATTTCCTTCTCTCACTAGAACGCAGCAGCAGCTTACATTTATTAAGGCCTTACTAGGTGCTAGGTACTATCGAGAAGTGCTTTGCATGCATTCTTTTATTTCACCCTCATATCAACTCTATAAAGTTTCATTATTATCTTAAGGCTTAGATAAACTGATTTTCCCAAGTGTACACATATGTCTCGCTCTAATGCTCACTCTCCTAACCCTACAATGCAAGACTGTCTCCAAGTTCTTGAAAATCTACTTCATTTCATACAAAAGATAAATCATACACTTATATCCTGTTTCACAGTTGTTCCTATACCTCTAATATTTCTGCTTCAAAACAGTCATGTGAGGAAAGTTGGTAGTCATTTGTTTACAGACAAGGAAGGAAACTACAGCTCAGAGAGGATGAGCAGTTTGGCTAAGGGAACAAGGCTGGTAAATCATGGTGCCTAGTTTTCCAAGTTGTACATTCTTTCCAATGCAGTCCTTGCTGGGTGAGTGAAAGGCAATCTTCTTACATGTAACAACTAGAGAACAATTATAAGCAACAAGGAAACAAATTCAGAATAGCAAAAGCCATGGCATTCAGGGAGTATGGCACAAGAAGTGCTTACAATGGGGCAAAAAACAAGTCAAGGAAGACCTACGAAGAGTGAGAAGCACAATGGACTTTTTAGTAGTTTGTTGGTTACATACTGCCTATGAGATTGTGCCTTTGACATATCTGCCAAATTCAATAGCAAAGAGCCACAAAAACTGCTCCCCGCTGCTTAGTGGAACTGCTTGGGGTGCTCAGAGTTAGAGTCAAGCCTCATGATCACAAAGAAGGGACTTCTGTGTACAGTGATGCTGCCAACCAGTTTGGTGTTTAGTAAAATATCCTGCTCTAATGACAGTTGTAACACAGCCCTGAAAATGATGGGCTAATGATTTCATTCTTTTTAAACTGTGGACATCCTCACAGGGGTGGACATGCTAGTAAAATAGTGTGGGTGCAGCAAACTTTTAATATTGACTAAGAAGCCTGAACAATGTAATTCTGAAGCCAATACTCCTGAGTTGCTCATTGCCTGGCTCAGCCCTGGACTATCCAGTTAATTCTCACTCCCATAGCGCTCCTGTCTTTTCTTATCCCCAGAGAGCTCTAAAATGTCTCTGCTTATCTGACTGTTTTATTTATGCATTCAAACGTTTATTGAGCACTCACTACAAGCAAAGGACTGTTAGGTTGTGTGGGGTTATCCTGATGGATCCAGCAGGATACTTGTACTTACTGAGTGGATGGTGATAAACATCAGACCCACATTGGTAAGAAATCAATCAGCCTGAGCTCCTCAGAAAGTGCATGACAAGATCCCATCCCTTTGTGAAATGTATAAGCTCTTTTTTTTCCTTTTTTGAGACAGAGTCTCATTTTGTTGCCCTCAGTTGAGGGCCGTGGTGTTACAGCTCACATCAACCTCAAATTCTTGGGCTCAAGCAATTCTCTTGCTTCAGCCTCCCAAGTACCTGGGACTACAGGCACCAGCCACAACACCTGGCTTTTTTTTTTTTTTGCAGTTGGCCGGGGCTGGGTTTGAACTCACCATCTCTGGCATATTGGACCAGCGCCCTACTCCTTTAAGCCACAGGTGCTGCCCAACACCTGACTATTTTTAGAGATGGGGTCTGGCTCTGGCTCAGGCTACTCTTGAACCCTTGAGCTCAGACAATCCACCCACTTCCGCCTCCTAGAGTGCTATTAATAGCATTATGGGTGTGAGCCACTGCATGAATATATCTTTTTAATAAAATTTAACCAAACTGCTTTGCCATCTACTTTTCTATTTAATAGGTTAGGAATTTTCTCATGCCACTATATATTCCTTTTTTTTTTTTGAAACAGTGTCTCACTTTGTCACCCTGGATAGAGTGCTTTGGCATGGTCATAGCTCACAGCAACCTCCAATTCTGGGGCTTGAGCAATCCTCTTGCCTCAGCCTCCTAAGTAGCTCAAACTACAGACACCCACTACAATGCCCAGCTATTTTTAGAAATGGGGGTCTCACTCTTGCTCAGACTGGATTGAACTCCCAAACTCAAGCAATCTACCCACCTTGGCCTCCCACAGTGCTAGGATTATAGGCATGAGCCACCATACCTGGCCACTATAAGTTATTCTAAAACATAGTTTTAAATGACTGCATCACATGGCAAAGCCTTAAGTTATTTAACCAAGATTCAATTTTTAGTCATTATTTCTAATTTTTCAGTATTATATGTAACTTCAAGTATCCATAAATGTAAATATTTATGATTGTTTCCTAATATTTCTAGAAATAGAATTGCTTGGTCAAAGAGTATGTACATTTTTAAAATGTCTCACATATATTGCTAAGTTGTCTTTCAGGAAGTTTACACCAGTTTACATTCCTACCAGCAAGAGACAAATGGAACAATTTGTTTGAACCCGCAACAATCCTGGACATTTCACTTCTTTTTTGTAATCCTTGCCAATTTTACAGATGCAAAACAATTATCTCAAGTTTTAATTATTATAGTGTATTGAAAAATTCACTGCTCCCCCATTCCCAGGTTTGGTTGGGATTGGTCACAGCCCTCTCTCGACTTGATGTGGGATGCAAGTGGCTCTGGGAGCTGCTTGGCAGCCATGCTCAGCCTTTCTGAAGTGCGGGAGTTTAGAAACAGAGAGAGGAAAGCTAGGTCTCCTCATATCTGTGAGCTGCAGATCTCAGATCAAGCCTCATGGGGAGCCAGTTAGGTAAGAAAATCAATTCCCTCTTTTTTTCTCACTTTTTTTTTTTTAACTTAAACCATATTGGCTCAGCTTTCTGTCACTAGCTAGCAAAGCAGAGGAAGCTGAGACACTTGCAGTGAATGGATTTCATGGTCCAATAGGAACTCAGTCCATTCCTTCAAAGCATTCCAGAAATTACATCACTGCCATCAGTTCTGTTTACCATGACCCCCATGGGATTCAGCTTTAAGGTACTTTAAGGTACTTCCAATGAACTCCCAAGCTACCACCTAGCAGCTCCCTGGATGCCCTGCCATTCTATCCATCTATAGGAGAAGAGAGTCAAGGAGGAATGTGGGAGTTGATCTGATTCCTGGGCTGCATCCATTACCATATGGACTAACTGAAGACATGGGATATGAAAGGGTGAGGTTTATGCCCCTCTTCTACACTGATTTGGAACCAACTCAGTCTTCCAGAAGAAAGCTAAGGGCATCCATGGATTGGGATGTCCCAGAGCTGGAAAATGACATCCTGGGTTCTGGGGTTGATCTCTAGGCTAACATCTCATAGTGAGGGGGGAAAATTAGATATATATTTTACTACAAGTCTTTACCCTGCCAAGAGGAAGGAAATTAAATGCAACTTGACAAAATTGCAAATCTACTTCTGCCTCAATTTTTCATAATACCATGGAAAAAAACTGGGAAGTGTTTCCCCTACCTCACTGGCATATGTATTTCTGTAGCCAGAAATTCTATGTAGTGAAAGCAGGCAAAAACAAGATGAGACTATGAGAAAGAAGTCTCTATCACCAAAAACACCCGAAAATAAAATCTAGAATCACCACATCATAATCATCATCAAAACAGAGATTCCTAGAGCCCTGCTGTAACTTGCAGGAAGATTCTTCCCTAAGCCCATTCAGAATGAGTTTTTGAAAGTTTCTAGGAAACACAGCAAATTTTGCCAACAGGGTTTTTTTCTGGACTTTTATTTTCATGTGCAGCTATATTTAAGAAAAAGCTACCAAAAAAAAAAAAAAATCAAACAAACAAAAAAACCAAACTCATGCACACAAACCCTTAGGGCTCTGTGCCCTGCATCGGAGAGAACTAAACACTATACATCGCAGAACTAAAACAAGTAAATTTACCCTAATGATTTTTTCCCTTTGCAGTGAAGCAGGAAAGAAGCCATCAATTTTTCCAATCTTACACCTTCCTCCACTGCTCATATTGCTCTTCAAAATAAAATCGGTAGCTACAAAATTACGTGTGGCAAAGGTTCAGCCCAATTGGTTTCTATTTGAATATGACTTATTTTTACACAGCTCTGTTTTCAATTACAAAAGAAAAAAATTCACAGAAGGAAAGGAGGGAAGGGGGGAGGGGAGAGAGCATATGACACTACACATTTAGGAAACAGAATGACAGAAGATGCCCTGATAAAGCCTCAGAATGGACGTAACAAACTCGAAACCACTGGCATACAAATTGGCATTCTCGATTTAAGAAAAGACACATCCAAAGGGATCCACCTTTTGTAGGGAAGGGAAAGATGTCAAACAGTCCTTTGTCCTCTACCTAGTAAGGGCATACACAGGACTCCAAAGAGCAATCTTTTTCTTTATTCGCATTTGAGATCATGTGAACTTCTGTTTGATTTGAATCTCTGATTCTTTTTCATTCATTCGTCCCTGGGTGTCCGTGATGGGTGAGGCACTCGTCTGGGTGCTCAGAGCTGTACCAGCAACAGTTAGGCAGGGTCTGACCTCAAGTAGCTAACAATAGTACAGTGAAAGTGGGACATGGATAGAGTCTTTGTGAGGTGGAAAGCACCATCTCCTGAGACTAGCAGGTTTCTATCTCACAGATAAATTTTATGGGAGAGGGAGTATTTGGGCAGTCTTTCAAAAAAAAAAAAAAAAAAAAGGCAGGATTTCTTCATGGGGAGTTGAAAAAAGGAATTCCAAGAAGTAAGCCTCCTGGTCAGGCGTGGTAGCTTATGCCTGTAATCCTAGCACTCTAGGAGGCTGAGGCAGATGGACTGCTTGAGCTCATGAGTTCAAGACCAGCCTGAGCAAAAGCAAGACCCTGTCTCTACTAAAAATAGAAAAACTGAGGCAAGAGGATGGCTTGAGCCCAAGTTGGAGGTTGCTGTGAGCTATCATGCTGCACTCTACTCAGGGCAACAGCTTGAGATTGTCTCAAAAAAAAAGAAAAAAGAAAAAAAGTGAGCCTTTTTTTTTTTTGGTCTTAGTTCCCACTCGCAGAGAAGGGGCAATGTTCCTACCCAGCTTCAGGAACTTTTCAGGAGAAGCACTTCACTGTCTTGGGGAAGAAGCAGCTCAGAGAGTTTGAAAGAAAAGGGAATTTGGAAGGATAAATACTAACTTGTTAACATCTAGATGAATAGAGGCATGGGTGGGGATATGGGTGTTTTGAATTATCTTCTTTTTGCTTATTTGTGCTTTTCCATTTGGGGAGAGGATGGATATGGAACCTACTTTTGTAAGAAGACAAAAAAAAATAAAAATTTTAAAACAACACACACAACCTCCCCCCCCTAAAAAAAAAGAAAAGAGATCAAGAAGAACATTCTTATCTCCTTCATAACCTTTTAGGTCCTCTGACCACCTCCCTGATATCACCCAAGCCTTCAGTGTTGCCTTTGCCCTGCTTGAAAACCCACTCTACACACAACAAGAGCAGCACTGTGCCTCCAGGCGATGTATCACAGCACAATCCTTGACCTTAATAATCAATACTGAAATGACAAGTATGCAGAAAAATAAAGCCTCTAAGATAGTCTAGGCACCTTGGGCCAGATGTCTCTAATCCTATGGAGATAAGAAGTTACTTTTATTTCCTGAAAATCTTGAATTCCTGACTATGAAGCCCTAAGGAGTGAGTGGGCAGAAGACAGTTGACAATTGGTGGAGCCCTGGCAGAGATACTGTTGCTGACTCCACTCCCAGGCCTGCTGGGAGGCTCATTACACACTGGAGAGGGAAGGGAGGGGAGGAGGGGAAAGGAGTGGCAGGCTGCCTGAAGTTCTACCAGAGAATGTGAGCTTTCCCACCTCTGGGTCACTAATGGATGCCATGTATGGATGCCCTAAGCTCCCAGAGCTGCCGGGAAATGCCACAACCTCCCAATCAGCCTCCTCTTGGAGAAGTACTGTGTCAGCTCACCCTAGGGTGCTATGCAAATATCATCTTCTATATGTGTTGTAACAGGACGCACATACAACACTGAGATAGGATTCCAAGATGCACTGTTACACTGCAATTTACTGGTCTAGATATGCCACCTTGCAGGAGGTGATGTGAAAACACCACTAACCAAAATAAGCATTTATGCAGCCACTTTGTGCTGGGTCCTGGACAGCAAGACCTACATCTTCTCCAGTGGAAACTCTCTGCACTGCCCTTCTGGTGGGCATGTGCACCAAGGCACCTTGCTCTCTATCCACACGGCAGGTGGAACATGGCCCAGCCTAGTGCAGTCTGACCTCTCTTCCTAGAAGTTAAGTGTTAAGCAGAGAAAATAGAACTGAAAGAAATCAGAGCTGATGGGCGGCGCCTGTGGCTCAAAGGAGTAGGGCACCAGCCCCATATGCCAGAGGTGGTGGGTTCAAACCCAGCCCCAGCAGAAACTGAAAAAAAAAAAACAAAAAAAAAAACAAAAAAACGAAAAGAAATCAGAGCTGATTTATCCAGTCAAGAATACCACAAAGAGGGTGGCACCTGTGGCTCAAGGAGTAGGGCACTGGCCTCATATGCCAGAGGTGGCAGGTTCAAACCTGGCCCTGGCCAAAAAGAAAAAAATAATTAATAAATAAATAATAAGAATACCATGAAGAGGGAAACCAGTTACCTCTCTATTCTCTAACTCCCCTTAGCTACCATAGTCTTCATCTTTTCCAAGACCTCACTATGTTTTGTTCATTTCTTGTTTTTGGTTTTTTTTTTGAGACTCACTTTGTTGCCCTTGGTAGAGTGCTGTGACATCACAACTCACAGCAACCTCAAACTCTTGGGCTCAAGTGATCTTCTTGCCTCAGTTTTTTATTTTTAGTAGGCACGAGGGTCTCACTCTTGCTGAAGCTCATCTCGAACTCATGAGCTCAAGTGATCTACCCACCTTGGCCTCCCAGAGTGCTAGGATTACAGACATGAGCCACTGTGCTGACCTTCTGGTTTTGTTTTGCCTTTGTTTTTTTTGGAGACAGAGTCTTGTTCTGTCACCCAGGCTAGTGTCATCATACCTCACTGCAACCTCTATCTCCTGGGCTCCAGTGATCCTCCTGTCTCAACCTCCTGAGGAGTTGGACTACAGATACCTGCCACCACACCTGGCTGATTTTTTTCTATTTCTTGTCAAGATAGGGTCTTGCTCTTGCTCAGTCTGGTCCTGAATTCTTGAGCTCAAGCGATCCTCCCACCTCAGCGTCCCAGAATGCTAGCCTTACAGGCATGAGCCACCATGCCAGGCCCTCTTTATTCATTTATGTTCCCTAATTCATATTTTTCTAATAAATTCTTTCCACTTTTCTCTAAAGTTAGCCCTAGAGTCTATATTTCTGTTTTTTGCAACCCCCAAACCCCTGAGGTATAAGCTCTAATCCCCATAAGAACCTCATTTTCTGTCATTATCTTTATGTCAATATAAGGCAGTTGAGCTTCAGAGGAATTAAAAAACTTGCCCAAGGTCACACAGCTAATGAGTATGACAGACTTGAACCTAAGTCTGCCTGACATGGGGACATAAGAGCATGGGTTTTGGTGTGAGAGCAAGATGAGTTCAAATTCTCACTTCTCTGCTTTCTACATAAAATCCTGGTCATGTTAATGTCTCCAAATTGTAGTAACTCTCTCAAAATCAGAAAAAAATGAGAATAACAATGCTCATTTCACAGAGTTGTCAAGGGTCGACAAAGATGATATACATGAAAGGACCTAGCCTAGAGTATGTGCTTAGTAAATATTAATGCCCCTTCCCTAAAAATGAAAATTATTATATCTGAATCATCTATTAAACAAATTGACACTTTGTCTAATAATCTAAACATTACGGATTCAGGGTTGATCCAAGTATAATCTCTCTGTTTCCATCCTCTCCACACATATACATGAACACACAGAGAGTTTTGTGTATGGGAGTTTCCATTATACCATAATACCTATGTCCCCACATCCTCATTACTTTCTTTTTTTTTTGAGACAGAGTCTCACTTCATTGCCTTTGTTAGAGTGTCGTGGAGTCATAGCTTGCAGCAACCTCAAACTCCTGAGCTTAAAGCGGTTCTCTTGCCTCAGCCTCCTGAGTAGTTGGGACTACAGGCACCCAACACAATGCCCGGCCATTTTTTAGAGACAAAGTCTTGCTCTGGCTCAGGTTGGTCTCAAACGTGTGAGCTCAGAAAATCCACTCGCCTTGGCCTCCCAGAGTGCTAGGATTATAGGTATGAGCCACCATGCCTGCCCCCCTCATTCCTTTTTTAAAATTAGACATTTCCTGGCGTCTGGAAGGTCTGCCAGAAAATTCAAATGTCCTTAGGAAAAAGAGCCCAGAGTGTGCATAAATCTGAGCACACTCTAAACCTCCCACCTAACATGCTTTGGGAGAAGGAACAGAGTAAGAACTTTCATTCCTCTTAAGAATGGTAACAATGAGGCACAGAGACACTAGGCATTGCTCTCAAGGTTATACGGCAAACCAAAGGTTAAGGAGGACCCAGAAACTGTATATTAGGCCATTTGTTCTGAAAATACCAGAGCCTGGAAGAATGAGAACAGGTTTTCCAAGTTGTTGGTTTTGCTCCTGTTCCTACCTCCTTCCTTCCCCTTCCCTCTTTCCCACTTCAAAGAAAAAACTACATCATTTAAACATCCCCATGGGGGCAAATTTCTAAGAAAATTTCCCCAGAGCTCTGATCATTACATGCTTGTCTTTCCCCTAAGAGTCGTGACCTATTTAAAAGTTCTTACAATTCTCTTAATGGGGGAGAAAAAAGTTCCCAAAGATGTGTTCCCTATACTGGAAAAATTAATGTCCCCTTAAAATATACTGTTAAAATGAAAGTGTTATTTGTACTAAGAATTCTGATGTTCCTTCAGAGATAAATTCAGGTTTCTCTCAGACTGTGACTGTGAAAACCACAACTAAATTCATATCTGTAACCTAGCACTCTGGGAGGCTGAGGGGGGTGGATTGCATGAGCTCATGAATTCGAGACCAGCCTGAGCAAGAGTGAGACCCCATCTCTAAAAAAAAGAAAATAAAAAATAGCAGGCGTTGTGGCAGGCGTCTGTAGTCCCATCTACTCAGGGGGCTGAGGCAAGAAAATCACTTGAGCCCAAGAGTTTTGAGGTTGCTGTGAGCTGTGATGCTAGAGTACTCTAATGAGGGGAACAAAGAAAAAAAAAAAAGTACAACTAAAAGAAGGCCCTGGACATTTAATCAGTCAGTCAGTAGATTCATAAACTACTTGCCACAGCAAGAACTTTACCAGAGTTAGCATTTATAGCAAGAACGAAAGAAAATCTACATAATTTCGAGGCGGTGCCTATGGCTCAAAGGAGTAGGGCACTGGCCCCATATGCTGGAGGTGCAGGTTCAAACCCGACCCCAGCCAAAAACTGCAAAAAAAAGAAAATCTACATAATTTCAATTTACTCAACATAATTGTGACTCTCAAGAGGTTTCTGATTTCTAGGGCCAAGAAAACAACCTTCTACATTGTAACATGATAATATCTGGGATTTCTCCTTGCCTCCTCTACACTCATTTCTTCTGATCTTGAAGGTTTTACATGAGGGTTCTTTGTTGTTGAAATGGCAACATGACAACAGCAAATTAATTTTGCAAATTTAGGAATCATTTCTAATACGTCGCTTTAGCACAGCTACTTGCATGTGCTAGTTGTCCTCCACATGAAGATTATTTACAAATATGATTTCCTGCTATTTGTATTGTTATTGTTATTATTATTATCGTTATTTGCCCTCGATAGAGTGCTGTGGCATCACAGCTCACAGCAAACTCCAACTCCTAGGCTTAAGCGATTCTCTTGCTTCAGCCTCCCAAATAGCTGGGACTACAGGCGCCAGCCACAACGCCCAGCTATTTTTTGGTTGTAGTTGTCATTGTTGTTTGGCAGGTCCAGGCTGAATTCGAACCCCCCCAGCTCTGGTGTATGTGGCTGGCACCTTAGCTGCTTGAGCTACAGGCGCTGAGCCTACTATTGTTCATTTTATCATAAATATTTTATTTTTCTTTCTACATGTGTCTCAGGCTTGTCTCAAATTCATGAGCTCATGAGCCTTTGGTTGCAAATGCAAAATATACCATTGTATTAATATCACATAATTTTTTTCTTTTTTTTGAGATAGTGTCTCTCTCTGTTGCCCAGGCTAGCATGCTGTAGCATCAACTTGGCTCACAGCAACCTCAAACTCTTGGGTTCAAGTGATCCTCTTGCCTCAGGCTCCTTAGTAGCTGTGACTACAGGTGCCCGCCATGATGCCCAGCTATTTTTTTTTTTTTAGAGATGGGGACTCACTTTTGCTCAGGCTGGTCTCAAATAAACTCCTGACCTCAAGAAATCCACTCACCTCAGCCTTCCAGAGTGCTAGGATTACAGGCATGACCCACTGCACCTAGCCACTATCTCATAATTTTTTAAATTGCTCCCATAATATTGGATATTTCAGCTAATTCCTTTTTTTGGTTTCTATTTTAACCAACACAGTAGAAGGTTTTTTTTATGCATTTAGAATTTTTTTTTTTTTTTTTTTTTAAACAGAACCTCAAGCTATCACCCTGGGTAGAGTGCAGTTGTATCACAGCTCACAGCAACCTCCAACTCCTGGGCTTAAGCAATTCTTTTGCCTTAGCCTCCCGAGTAGCTGGGACTACAGGCACATGCCACAATGCCTGGCTATTTTTTGGTTGAAGCTGTCATTGTTTGGCAGGCCTGGGCCGGATTGGAACCCCTTAGCTCTGATGTATGTGATGGCGCCTTACCTGCTTGAGCTACAGGCGCCACCCATGCATTTAGAATTTTTAAAATCTTAGTTAAATAACTTTGTTGGAAGAAATTACTGCACTGTAGTAATTTTATGGTTTTTTCTGTATATTATCATGTTGTATTCCCCCCCAATTTTACCAATTTAGAATGCAACCCATAATACACAATGCAATTTTATTACTACCTCAATAGTATTATGTGTTTGTTTGGGTTTTTTTGTTGTTGTTGTTTTAAGACAGAGTTTCACTATGTCGCCCTGGATAGAGTGCCGTGGCATCTCAGCTTATAGCAACCTCAAACTCTTGGGCTTAAGCAATTCTCTTGCCTCAGCTTCCCAAGTAGCTGGGACTACAGGTGCCCACCACAATGCCCGGCTATTTTGCAGTTGTCATTGTCATTTAGCTGGCCGGGCTGGGTTCAAACCCACCACCCTTGGTGTATGTGGCTGGCAGTGTAACCACTGTGCCTCGGGCACCAAGCCTATTTTTTTTTTTTTTCGTGAGACAGTCTTACTATGTCACCCTTGGTAGAGTGCCGTAGCATCACAGCTCACAGCAACCTCAAACTTTTGGGCTTAAGAGATTCTCTTGCCTCAACCTCCCAAGTAGCTGGGACTACAGGTGTCTGCCACAACACTCAGCTATTTTGTTGTTGTTGTTGTCATTGTTTAGCAGGCCCAGGGTGGGTTCAAACCAGCCAGCCCCTGTGTATGTGACCAGCACCCTAAGCACTGAGCTACAGGCGCCAAGCCATGTGTTTTGTTTTTTGAAAATAGTTAATCATATCCAGGCAAGTTGGCTCATACCTATAATCCTAGCACTTTGGGAGGCAGAGACTGAGGTAGATTAATCTCCTGAGCTCAGGAGTTCCAGACCAGCCTGAGCAAGAGTGAGACTCTCTCTCTACTAAAACTAGAAGAACTAGTAGAGCATTGTGGCAAGTTCTAGCTACTCTGGAGGCTGAGGCAAGAAGATCACTTGAGCCCAAGAGTTTGTGGTTGCTGTGAGCTATGATGGCATAGCACTCTATCCAGGCCCCAGTGAGGCTCTGTCTCAGTAATAAATAAAATAAAATTGTTAATCATTAGCAAGAAGCAAAACAGTATCACATAGCTCATTGCAACCTCAAACTCTGGGTTTCAAGAGACCCACGCAGCTGGGCTTACAGGTGTATACTGTGATACCTGGCTAATTTTTCTATTTTTTGTAAAGACAGAATCTCGCTATATTGTTCAGGCTGGTCTCCAACTCCGAGCCTCAAGTGACACCTCCCAAGGTGCTAGGATTATAGGTGTGAGCCATCACACCTAGCCTTAATTTCCTTTTTTTTTTTTTTTGAGACAGAGTCTCACTATTGCGCCCTCAGTAGAATGCTGTGGCATCACAGCTCACAGCAACCTCAAACTCTTGGGCTTAAGTGATTCTCTTGCCTCAGCCTTCCAAATAGCTGGGTCTACAGGCGCCCACCACAACAGTCGGCTAATTTTTTTTTTTTTTTTTTTTTTGAGACAGAGTCTCAAGCTGTCACCCTTGGTGGAGTACCACGGTGTCACAGCTCACAGCAACCTCAAACACTTGGGCTTAAGTGATTTCTTGCCACAGTCTCCCAAGTGGCTGGGACTACAGGTGCCCGCCACAACACCCTGCTATTTTTGTTGTTGTTGTTGCTGTTGTCATTGTTGTTTTAGCTGGCCTAGGCCGGGTTCAAACCCGCCAACCTCAGTGTATGTTGTTGGAGCCCTACCCACTGAGCTAAGGGCGATGCCCAATTTCCACTTTTGATTTCAGTCAATAATGAACACATCTGTGTTTTTGCTCATTGCATTTCCTCATATGGATGAATTTCTTTTTACAACTGTGAATTTACCCAGGGAAGCTTTTTTTCCTCTCCAGTCAGGTTTATTGAGGTATAATTCATGTATTATAACATTCTTTGTGGTATGAAGTTCTATGACTTTTAACAAATATATATATACAGGGGTGGTGCCTGTGGCTCAGCAGATAGGGCACCAGCCCCATATACCGAGGGTGGTGGGTTCAAACCCAGCCCCCCCCCGCCAGCTAAAACAGCAGGGGCAACTGCAACAACAAAGAAATAGCCGGGGCGGCGCCTGTAGATCCAAGGAGCAGGGCGCCAGCCCCATATACTGGAGGTGGTGGGTTCAAGCCCAGCCCCGGCTAAAAACTGCAAAAAAAAAAAAAAAAATAGCCGGGTATTGTGGTGGGCACCTGTAGTCCCAGCTACTCAGGAGGCTGAGGCAAGAGAATCGCTTAAGCCCAAGAGTTGGAGGTTTCTGTGAGCTGTGATACTACAGCACTCTACCAAGGGTAACAGAGTGAGACTCTGTCTCAAAAAAAAAAAAAAAAAAAAAAAAAAAAATATATATATATATATATGCACACATATATAGTTAAAGAACCATCTCATCATCCTGGAAAGTCACCTTGTGTCATCTTTTGTCCTTCTGTAGTAAAATTCTCCCCTATATTTCTAGCCATTGACAATGGCTCCTCTGTATCATTCCCAATGGTTTTGTCTTTTCCTGAATGTTATGTAAACGCAATTACACAGTGGTTTGTAACGCATGGGATTATAATTCTTTTTTAAATATTTTTATTATTTTATTTTATTTTTTTTCTTTTGAGACATAGTCTTACTTTGTTGCCCTTAGTAGAGTACCATGGCATCATAGCTCACAGCAACCTCAAACTCCTGGGCTCAAGCGATCCTCTTGCCTCAGTTTTTTCTATTTTTAGTAGAGATGGGGTCTTGCTCTTGCTCAAGCTGGTCTCAAACTCCTGAGCTCAAGCAATCCACCAGCCTGGGCTTCCCAGAGTGCTATGAGTACAAGCATAAGCCACCTGTCTTGGCCAGGTAAAAATTTTTTAAATGTTTTTTTCTTTCTGCAGTATTCAAAATGCTTTATTGTAAGTTGATTCAATTTCAAAAGAGCAATACGACATAGGAGAAACAGAAGGTGCAACTCTACCTTACAACTTACTTTCTTGTACCACCACACCCAGAAAAAACCCACATGCAACTGAGATGTCTAGAGACTCAAATCAGGCCTGGCGAGGTGGCTCACAGCTGTAATCCCAGCACTCTGCGAGGCTGATGTGGATGGATTGTTTGAGCTCAGAATTTCGAGACCAGCCTGAACAAGAACAAGACCCCATCTCTACTAAAAATAAAAAAACTAGCTGGGTGTATTGGTGGGCACTGGTAATCCCAGGTACTTGGGAGGCTGATGATTGCTCAAGCCCAAAAGTTTGAGGTTGCTGTGAGCTATGATGCTATGGAATTCTATCCAGGGCATAGAGTAAGACTCAGTCAAAAAAACAAACAACAACAAAAAAAAACTTAAGTCACTCTGCTGCTCCCTCTTCCATATCTCCATACCTCCTCTCCTTTCCGAACTGGATTCTTTGTTTAACAGATATCAACTTCTAATCTATAATATATAATGTGAATATTTCCCCCACTCTGTTCATTTTTCATTTCATAGAAATTTTAAACTTGAATTAAATTTTCCTCCTTATGGATTCTCCTATCCCTTGAAAATGATCCATAGTCTGAAATAAATTGAATTTTTTTTTTTTTTTTTTTGAGTATCTTCTAGAAGTTGACTTTTTGAGTGAGACTGTGTCTCACCTGGCAGAGTGCAGTGGCAACATCATAGTTTACTGCAACCTCAAACTCCTGTGCTCAAGCAATCCTCCCGCCTCAGCCTCCTGAGTAGCAGGGACTATAGGCATGCACCATCATGCCCAGATAATCTTTCTATTTTTAGTAGAGCCAGGGGTCTCCCTCTTGCTCGGGCTGGTCTCAAACTCCTGAGCTCAAGCAATCCTCCCGCGTTGGTCTCCCAGAATGCTAGGATTACAGGCCACAGTGCCCAGCCTCTAATATTTCAATATTTGATTCAACTTTATTTTCCATCAGTGTTTGCTATAAAGTAATGACTTTAAAAGTTTCTTTCTTTTTTTTTTTTTTTTGAGACAGAGTCTCACTATGTCATCCTCAGTAAAGTGCTATGGTGTCATAGCTCACAGCAACCTCAAATTCTGAGGCTTAAGCAATTCTCGTGCCTCAGCCTCCCAAATAGCTGGGACTACAGGCACCCGCCACAATGCCCGGCTATTTTTTTGTTGCAGTTGTTTAGCTGGCCCATGCTAGATTCAAACCTGCCACCCTCGGTGTATGTGGCTCACGGTATAACCACTGTGCTAAAAAGTTGGCCAAGCCAACTTTAAAAGTTTCTTGATCATTACTCACAATGAGAAATATATTTCACATCATGACTCAGTGTACACAAACAAAAATATAAATATACAATATATAAAACTGAAACATAAATTTCAGGACATGGAACTTCTCATTACACGCGATGATGTACTCATATTTTCTATTTTATTCTCGTTTTTTCCTAAAATGACCCATCCAACTTATTTTATGACCCACTGATAAGTCAAAACTCACAGCCTGAAAAAGTATAAAATGGGTTTTACTAAAACATCACAATTTCTCCATATTTCTACTCCAACCAGACATATTCTCCCAGGGGCCTCTGAAGTAAATTGTCCTTTTTAGAGAAAAGATACTGGTGGTCAGGGCAGGGAGAGGATGATGAGAAATGAGATGTGGTTTTCTTGCTCCCGGATTGGCCATCTACTGGAACTAGCTGCCTCTTTTGGTTGGCCTGGCCAGCCTCCGGAGATGGAGCAGGACCAAAGTGACCTACTGGCAAAGAGTGCTTAGGCTGGAAGTAGCAAAAGCCACTGTGATCCATCCTTCATGTGGAACTAGTCAGAAGCAGATGGAGCTCAGCTAAGAGTGAAGTGTGACCACAGCCCAGCTCTTCCAAGTGGGTGCTGGGAAACCTTTGGGAAGTCCAGGCAAAGGGAAGGCTTTGTATCAGAAGGGAGAGTTGACTCCAGGAGGAGAGAAAATAGTGTATGTGTGGCTGTGCATGGACTAAAGGGAAGGATGGAAGTTGTTATAACTGTTTCAGGTTGCTTGGAGAGAGTAAGTGAGGATAAGAAGAGGGCTTGTATGGTCAGCACCTGGGAGTGCTGAGCCAAACAATCAGACAGCACAGACTGGGAGAGCTGTGGCCATTCTGCAGTGGGGACATCCCGCCTAGCCACTCTCTGAGGAGCCCAGACACACAAGGTTTTCTGATTCAGATCAGATGGGTTGCATGATTTTTAAACATGTTCATTTTCTTGCCTGTTTATGAGGTGAATAGCAGCCTTGCCCAAGGGTTTCAGAAGATAGGGGACTATCATTTATACCATCTCCCAAGGAGACCTGTTTCTATTTAACTGAAATTAAAACAAGAGGGTTAGGAAGCTGTGCCCAGTAAGTTCTGGCCCCAGGTTTGTAGATCACACCCTCTAATGTAATCAAAATTCTAATGTCTCAGGCCCAGAGTTTAAGGCCTTGCCTAATTTCCTGGAGCACCTTAGTCATTGTGGGCTTTCGGTGTCGTTTCTACCTCCTACCTGCTTCTAAAGCTATTCATAAATAGCTTTAGAATGCAAGGGTTAGAAGAACCATTTTGCCTCCCTGTTTGCAATAGAACTTGTGAAGAGGATCTAGTGCTTCAATCTTTAGGGAAAAGAAGTTTCTAGGATTTCCCTTAGGCTTAGGAGGAATTCAAGCCATTGTGAAGGATTTTAGGCCTGAGAAGGACAATACTTTGTAATTTCTAGGTGATCTTAGCTTCTCTAGACCCTAGTGATGACTGCATTTCCAACTCCTCCTCTTCCCAGCATCTATGCTCTTTGCAGTTGGGGTGGGGGTGAGGGGGGAGAAATTTACACATGTGACCTTGGCTAGAATATATAGACATGAAATCCATAGATCTATTGGGGGCCACAGCTTCCACTCTGCAGACTAGCAAAGGTGTATATCTCCTTTTCCCCTTGCTATGGAACAAGGGGAACATTTCATTTAGTGAAAGATTTATTTCAGAGAGAGATGACTCCTCCCTCCTCTGTAATATCACCTTCATCCTAAGCTTCTTTGAGCAGCCCAACTCCCTGCCAGATCTCTTTGCCTAGAGCAGGCGTCCTCAAACTTTTTAAACAGGGGGCCAATTCACTGTCCCTCAGAACGTTGGAGGGCTGGACTATAGTTTAAAAAAAAACAAACTATGAACAAATTCCTATGCACTCTGCACATATCTTATTTTGAAGTAAAAAAACAAAACGGGAACAAATACAATCACACCATCTCATGTGGCCCGTGGGCCACAGTTTGAGGACCCCTGGCCTAGAGATTCACGACAGTTACACACCCTGCCCTAAAATGGTGGTCTATTTCAGAGGCTAAAACTTTTATTGAGTTCACCTGGGAAAATGTCATCCTGATTGATTAGAATGGTGAGTTGCAACCTTAGTTCCTTAGAATCCTCTGGGAGCTTTACAAAAATCCCAGTGTTTAGGTTGTATCCCAGCCCAATTAACTGAGAGTCTCTGAAAATGAGACCCAGGCATCAGTATTTTCCAAAGCTTCCTAGGTGTTTGTTCTAACATGCAGCCGGGGCTGAGAGCCAACGGACAGTACTGCGGGGCCCAGCATTTCAGTTTTCATTTAGTCTGTCTTCCATTTTAACAAGGCTCCTCGCTTCCCTAGAATCTTTTACAACAATGAAAATTCGAAATAGTCCATCACAGTGCTAGACCCATAAGAAAGTGTTTTTGAGGGGAAGGGAGGAAGGGCCCAGGAGGCAAGGAGAGGACTTGATACACAGAAAGCATTTTGCCATGGAATCATAATCATTCAATTCTAAAACAAATGCAGGCCTCTAGAAGTCATCTGGCCCTTCCCTGTGCTTCCAGGAGGGAATGAACTTAACCATTCTTTTGTTAAAGATCCCCAAAGAGAAGCACTTTCGCTGTGTCCATTGCAGCCTGAGAGATCATGTGCCCGTTTCATCTTTGGGCCTGTTTACCGAGCTGTGCATGCGAGCGCTGGCGCCCTCTACTGGGATGAAGTAGATGTCCTTGTTAGTGAAACAATTGTTCTGGATGAGCTAATGGATTCACTTCCTTGAGCTTGCCAGAAACCTTTGCCAAGAGGCTGCTGGCACTACGCTGACATCTGGCCTACCACTGCCTTGCTTGGGGACCTTATTTCTTTGATCGCAGGATAGTAACATTAGGGAAACTGGATGGAAATGGCTGGGAAACTGAGCTCTGCCGCTTCCATGATAGGCTTTAGGGTGTGTATTTGTGATACATCGTGTCTGCACTGGTGAGGTCATGTGCAGGAATCCAGATAGGGATACTGGGGCATGGTTCCCTCTGGTTAAAGGAGTAATGAGCTCATAGGGAAATTAAATAATTCCAAGAAACCCAAAAATGTCAGAAAGAAAAATACTTCCTGGTCATAGCAATTTAAAGATGTGATTTTTTTTTTTTAAGGCATCAATCAAGACACATAACCTTGTCCTTTAAGAGATTTGCTCACCCAAAGGAAAGCTTGATGTACTCACCAATTAGGGCTTCAAATCAGCATCTCCTGCGCAGGTGGTGAGTGCTGCCTCTCCAGGGTCGGTCGGTCCTCTGTGCACAGGTGCCGCTGCTATGGCTGCGCACATCCTAGGGGCAGCGCACTCCACCTCCAGCTGGAATCCCACAGGAGTTTAGCATCGGGAAGCTCCAAGGACCATCCCTTTTACCCCTTGTCCCTTCTCCACCAGTTGTGTCTTAGGGTCCGGATGTTCACGGTCGACGCAGTGAGGAGGGAACGCGGTCACCGCAGCATCTCAGCCTGGGTTGAAGTCAGCGCAGCTGAGCTGGCTGCGGGCTCGGCGGGGTTGCCTTGGTAACCAGGAGCGGGCGCCTCCCGCCGCGGCTGGGGAGGGCAGTGGAGAAAAGGTAACACAGATAAGTGAAGGAGCTGGGCTCTCTCCTGGGCAGCTGTTAAACCCCAGGGACCTAAGAAGTGGGGTTGTTGGATGTGCCATCCAGAAAGTCTGATCTTGAAGCTCAAACCGAAACAAAACCATTTCTCCTCCCAGTCTTTTCCCCTTTTCTCTCCTTTCTCAATCCTTACTTCATACTAAGCTCCTTAAGCGTTGGAAATTCCAGCGCTAAACGTCTGCTAGGCCCACCCTTGGAAATACACATTCCAGCAGAAGCATCTCCAGGTCAGGTCTTCCAGAGCTGAAAAGGGAACCCGTGTCTGGATGCCGAGCAAGTCACTTAATCTCTCCAAATTGTGAAATTCCAACAGAATAAAGGGCACGAAGCTGTCTTATAAAATGCAAACTACTGTAAAATAAAGTTGCTATCATTGCTGCTGTGATGATGGTGGCCCTGGAGCTTAGTGCTCAAGCCCTGGGCAAAGTCCACAGTGAGGAGGCTCCAGGGCTCAGAACATACATACCCTTGTCACCCCTCTGAGAAAGAGTCCTGCTACTAGAGCCTGAGGAGCCCTCTCTCACACTTCCAACATTCCCCTGCACTGCCAAGGCCCGCAGAAATCGAAAGAAATCCACCAGGCACTCAAATAAGTTAGAAGGAAGACAGGATGGGTTTGAACAAAAGCCTATCAGCATCTGCTTTTTTCTTTCTTTTTTTGAGACACAGTCTCAAGCTGTCACCCTGGGTAGAGTGCCGAGGCATCACAATTCACAGCAGCCTCCAATTCTTGGTCTTAAGTGATTCTCTTGCCTTAGCCTCTGAGTAGCAGGGACTACAGGCGCCTGCCACAATGCCTGACTACTTTTTGTTGCAGTTGTCATTGTTGTTTATCTGGCCTGGGCGGGATTCGAACCCTCCAGCCTTGAAGTATGTGGCTGGCGCCCTACCCACTGAGCAACGGGCACCACCAGCATCTGATTATTATAATCACAATATTATAACTAGAGCAGAAAGAAGCCTAGAGATTATTTCCTTTTCCAGGACCACTGGCTTCAGTGTTATATCCATCTCAGCTGTGTAGTCAAAAGCATATTGATTCTAGGTAGCACTCTCAGAAGAGGTCTTGGCTGGTGACACAGTGAGAAGGGGCTCTTGATTGTGCTGGTTAGTATTTCCTTAATCATATCATCATCTACCTCATTAGTGTTCCCCTCATTTCCATGATGTAAGACAGTGGACTGCCATGGCTCAGGGGCAGTCCCTGCTCATTCTCCAGAGTCTTCCCTCATCACACCACTCTGTGCACTAATGTTTGTTCCACCTACAATATGCAGGTGTTTTGTTCTGGTTCATACTGTAAGAGAAGGGAACATATTTGTACTGAACTTTGACAAAGTGCCTAGGCTTTTCATAAGCTACTTCATCTAATCCTTTTGTCAGCCTGTAGAATTTTACATCACTGTTTTGCAAATTAAGAACCCAAAAGCACAAAGAGTTAGTGATTTTTTTTGAGACAGAGTCTCAAGCTGTCTTGGGTAGAGTGCTGTGGCATCATAGCTCACAGCAACCTCAAACTTGGGCTCAAGCAATCCTCTTGACTCAGATTTTCTATTTTTATTTTTTATTTTATTTTATTTTATATTTTATATTTATTTATATATTTTTTATTTTATATTTATTTATATATTTTATTTTATTATTTATTTATTTATTTATTTATTTATTTATTATTATTTTTTTTTTTTTTGAGACAGAACCTCAAGCTGTTGCCCTGGGTAGAGTGCTGTGGCATCACAGCTCACAGCAGCCTCCAACTCCTGGGCTCAAGCGATTCTACTGCCTCCACCTCCCAAGTAGCTGGGACCACAGGTGCCCGCCACAACGCCCAGCTATTTTTTGGTTGCAGCCATCATTGTTGTTTGGCGGTCCTGGGCTGTATTCAAACCTGCCAGCTCAGGTATATGTGGCTGGTGCCTTAGCCATTTGAGCCACAGGTGCCGAGCCAGATTTTCCATTTTTAGTAGAAACAGGATCTCGCTTTCGCTTAGGCTGGTCTCAAACTCAAGAGCTCAAGCAATCCATTTGTCTCAGCCTCCCAGAATGATAGGATTACAGGCATGAACCACCGTACCTGGCCCAAAGAGTAAGTGATTTGCTTGTATAAGGTAATATAGATGGATAAATAGTAAAGCTAGAATTCCCATCCAGTTCTGTTGAATGCAAGGTGAAGATTTGAGGCCATCTGTGTATGGCCCAAGTGGCTATCAAGGAAAAACTTTCTATGGTGTCCAGAATCTGATAATTTCTCCCATCTCTCATTTATTAATTTTATCTATTTCTACTGCTCTGGTTTTAAAGAAATAAAATGTTTATTTTTAAAACATTGAAAAATACAGAGATATACAGGAATAAAACCATCCATAAACCTACTACCCTAAGAAATCTTTGATTAATATACATATTCATACTTCCTTTCAGTCTTTTTTTTTTTTTTTTTTTTTTTTTATAGAGACAGAGTCTCACTTTATGGCCCTTTGGTAGAGTGCCGTGGCATCACACAGCTCACAGCAACCTCCAGCTCCTGGGCTTAAGCGATTCTCTTGCCTCAGCCTCCCAAGTAGCTGGAACTACAGGCGCCCACCACAAC